>JAGYXB010000448.1:0-164408 GCA_022495005.1 Rhyacophila brunnea
GTTCCATGTCAGCTATTTTCTGGTATTTTCGGAGGTTAAGCCTGAATCTTACGTAAGATTTATAGAAAAACTATTTATATAATTATGAAGCTTATTCATCGGCAAATATTTATGTTAAACATTTGATAACTGCATAAAGTATTTTTATGACGTAAAATAATATTCTTTGGAACCTTGAAATGTAATAATTGATAACGAAGCCATATTTTTGTGACATTAATAGACTGTGTTGATAACCGTTTTTTCCACTAAATATTATGTCAAAACGTTTATTATAGATAGCTTTAATGTTATCAAACATAATGTAGTAAAATATATTCAGTATAATTATAATATTTGCAGTTTCTGTTGGCTCTAAATCTAACGGAATCGACTGGATATTTTGTTATTAAAATATGCGATAATTATAGACATTCCAAATAATCTAAAGCTACGCATCAGAAGGGTTATCATTAATCATTGAATAAATGATGAAATATCTTGTTAAATATAAATTTATAATACTAAATAGATACATTTTAAAAACAAAACAACTGTTTCAACGAAATATTCGACCATCTTGATATCCGCCAGACCCACCTGCGAATTGGTGTATGATGTATGGAATCTTTAGCTGGTATTATTTTAACTTTATATGACCAAAAAAATACGCCAACACACAAGTATTGTACAAAAATATGTTTATAAAAGTGAATGCTACAAATTGAACACAAAAATAGGTGAAACAAACACAAATTCGAACATATTATTCAAAAGGAAAACATATTTTGACATTTGAGGACAAAACAAAAAAAAATCTGAAGAAATTTGTATTTGCGTCAATTCTACGTTATGTCATACTAAATCATACATTATAATTTTTAACACTGTTGCAATCTATTTTGCCTAATATTGCAACATAGCAATCAGTTTTCTGTCCCTTTCGATAACTATCTCCCTCTACATTCAAAATAATTATGATTGTAGTAGGTATGTATTTTATAAATTGTGATAGATTTTATTTTATTTCAGTGACATATATCGGGTCGTCCAGTATTGCCATATCTACTAAAATATTATTGAATTGATATTTTAGTAAATAAGAGAATGAAGTTTTTCACCATTTGTATCTACTATTAGTTTTACTATTTTTATTTAATAAATAATACACATGAGGTTTTACGAATTTCACATTTGTTATTAAACATACTTACATAATTTAGAACACCCCAAACACATCGCGAAGTAAAAATATCTATATTTTTTACTTAGACAAAATTATGAATCAACATAGGTTAGGTACCTACTGATGTTTATATTACAGAAAATTTAACTTTTACTAAATTATGAATTTGCGAGATTATAATAATACAGATGATTTTAAAGAATACTTTCATCAAATAACATAATAATGGATGCCTGTACTTACATAATATTTTCCAATGTAATTTTTATTTTTAAAAATAACTTTAATTTCGAAAGTTTAGCCTGGCAATACTATGAACGTCATTTATTTCAGCGGGAATGCGAAATTTTCATCCTCGGTTTTTGACATAGGTACCTAACAATATTATCACAATTATTTATATCGATTGTACTTACAAAAAATGCCACGAACTCACTATCCGATGGCTGGAAGTTCCAAAAAAAGACGTAGGAGAAAAGATGGAAATATTAATACATTAAAAACACAAAGGTTTGAATTTATTATTTTATAATTTGACATAATTATACATAGTTGAAAAAACCACATTTCACAGAAAATTTTGGTTCACAATATTTATTTATCTTGCAAAAGGAAGTTTTGCGTATTACTTATTAATACACACAATTAAGTATAATGATCATTTGTACTTATATTATGTTTGTGCCATGTCTTATTCGAAATTAGTGTGTCTGTGACAAAAATTATAATCTGGTACAATAATTAATAGCAGCTATACATTTTGTTTTCTGTTAACTATCTACTAAACTAATATTTTTGAATGTATTATAGTATTGATATATTGCCGAAGACTATGCCTGAGCATGGAAATCCTCAAAGCATACTACCTGAACCAGAATTTCATCCCACATTTGAACACGAACACGAAGAATTTATTATAGAAAATGAAATTGAAGATTCAAGCCCTAAATTCCGTGTAGAAGGCCGTAGAATTATAGACTTTTCATATTTTTTCCAACAACTTCAATTAATTAGCCACCATGATTCTCCATTTAATTGTAATTTATCACATTTAGAAATTTTTGGGGAAAATCGGGATAACTTTAGTAGTACATTTTTTATTCAATGTAAACTTTGTGGTAAAAAATTAAAATTATATACCACTGAAATGAACAAAAACAAAATGAATCTGTGTGACGCATTTGTATCCAGTATAATCAGTATCGGCAGTGGATTTTCAAATCTGGAAGAAATGTGTTCAGCAATTGACGTACCATCGATTACAGCAAGAACATACAGAAAGAGTCAACAGAAGGTGTACGAGTGGTTTGAAGAAACCAAAAATAAGAGTATGGAAAACGCTGCGAAAGAAGAGCGACAACTTGCAATCGAAAATGGTGACGTTGATTCTTCTGGTATTCCCATGATATCAGTTGTTGCAGACGGCTGTTGGTCGAAACGTTCTTACAGATGCAATTATTCCGCAGCATCTGGCGCTGCCACGATCATTGGTCAAAGAACCGGAAAGATTTTGTACATGTCAGTGAAAAATAAATATTGCGATTTGTGCGCCAAAGCTAAAAATAAAAATATCCCTGCTCAACAACATAAATGCTTTTTAAATTACACCGGTCCGTCAGCTGGAATGGAATCTACAGCAATATTAGAAGGCTTTAAAGAATCTATTAATACACATAGATTGATTTATTCAAAATTGATTGCTGATGGAGATTCCAGCACATACAAAAAAATTCTTGATTGTCACCCATATCCGAATGTAACTGTCGAGAAAGTTGAATGTAAAAACCATTTAATTAGAAATTATTGTGGCAAAATAGAGGCATTAACCAAAGACACAAGATATCCCTTGAATGTAAGAAAAATCATTGCGTCAAGAAAAAGACGTCTGCGGAAAGCCGTCATAGGTGCAATCAAGTATAGAAGACTACAAGATAGTACTTTCGAAGAAAAGGTTATCGCTTTGAAAAAAGATTTAATTAATGGACCGCACCATGTTTTTGGAGACCATACTTCTTGTCTACCAAATTTTTGTACAAATGAACCAAATACAGAGGACATGCTTGATGTAAATTATGTACCAGCATTAAAAGAATGCAGTCTATTTTCTCAATTAATGATATATAATTCTCGTTTGGTGCTAAATTCAAAAAGTTTAATTTATAATTTTTCTACTAATATTTCAGAATCTTTTAATAACATGATTGCAAAATTTGTAGGCGGCAAGAGAATTAACTACTCTCAAAGACAATCGTACATGGGACGATGTGCAGCGGCGGTAATCGCATTTAATACAAATAAGTTACATTGCACAATTCAAAAACAAGTTTATAAAAATAGCCCAAAAGCCTTCATAAATCGCTTAGAATCAAGAAGGTTGAAAATAAATAAAAAAAAAATAGGAAAACCTTGGCGAAAACCAATACATTCTGTTCCTTTATCTAATCCAGATTATGGAGAGAGTTGCCAAAAACCTGATATGGACAAAAATCAATATCAATTGTTAAAAGAAACTTTTTTGAAAAAACTCAAACTGACAAACTATGAGAGGAGGGATATAGAAAGACGCACCGTATTACAATCTGAATGTGCAGAATGGCTAGAAAGGCGACGAAACCTTCTTACTGCCTCTGTTTTTGGAAGGTGTGTAAGCGGCGAGAAAATACAAAATTTGGGCCTTTGGTAAAACGTTTATTATATAGCCAATCATTAGCCAACGTGAAAGCGGTAAAATATGGTAAAGAAAATGAATCAATAGCTTTACAACAGCTTAGTGTACAAGAACGAATTAAGATTGAGAGATGTGGATTGTTTATCGATGATGTGTATGATTTTATCGGTGCAACGCCAGATGGCATCAGCGATGATGATACAATTATTGAAATAAAATGTCCTTTCTCAGCTGCTGGAATAAGTGCAGATGAAGCTATTGTACAGAAAAAAATTAAATTTTGGAAAGTAGATAAAGACAGGAATATGGCAATAGATAAAAATCACGATTGGTACTTCCAGATTCAGGGGCAGCTTCATATTACTAAGAAAGATGTCTGTTTATTTGGAGTTTGGACGGGACATAATTTTCCTGTTAAAATAGAATTAATCAAAAAAGACGAGACATTTTGGATTGAAAAGATTGAAAAAAAGATATATCACTTTTATATGAATTGTCTACTGCCAGAAATAGTAGATCCCAGAACCAGTAGATCTATGAATATTAGAGAACCAGAAAGGCTGACTTTCTAAATTTTTATTTTAAATTTTATTATGCTTAATATATTTTCAACAAGTCTATATTACATCACTATTTTATAGTTCATCAAGATATATCTAATTTACTAATATAGTTTACTGTTACTAGACACCCACAACGAGTGTAATTTTATGAAATTCAAAATAATATGTATACTTACATCTAAATAATGATACCTAAAGATCTTGCTGGCGATTCCACTGTGCCATATTTTGTATAAGCATTCGTCTCTGCAGCCGTGGAGTTTGGTCCCGTGTAAAAATTACATTTTGTTCTCAAGGTCAAAAACCAAATTTGTTGTGCCAATGGCTTATAACCATTCCTCATAAATGATTATAACTGATATCACCTCATAACTGATCAGTGCCATGCACGAGTTAACTCGCGGGATCTTTTAAACGTCATAACTTCTGAATGAACTGTTTGTGTATATTTTCTTAACAATATTTATCATTTTAGTGTGAAAAAATTCACGTTAAACATGTTGATTTGGTAAATTTTCACAAATATTTATCATTCTATTCTTATTTCATATTTTTTAAGGGATTCATTTTATTCCAAAAATAACTGACCTACAAGTACCCACCTGGTAAAAATTGGATTTGGATTGGATGGAATTTCCTAGTAGATTTTCCAACTAAACAACATGACGCTTTCTATATATTATTTACTGTTAGTTTTGAAATTATTGTATTTGAAATAAATAATGTATCAATAATACACATAGAAATCAATAGATATATAAAATAGATATCACAGTTTAAAAATCAGAAAGATCAATGCATATTACCATTGTTTATGTTACAATATAAAACAATTATCATTGAACGTAGGTACCAAGAAAAATAGACTTCATTAAAATGTGTCAATATAGTATATACCCGATATAATTATATAAATTATTATATTGTTAATTACTCTGTGGGGTCCATATATACTGCTTCAATAGTAATTTAATTTTGTACTTGATTTACTTATTATATGTACAAATGTAATATACTTACCTACTTATTAGGATATATCTTGGTGAATTTTAAAATAAGAGGAAATTAAATGGAGGTCATCGTGTCTAACTATATGTCAGCCGTTGTTAAGTCTTATATAAATATTTATACATTATTAAATTGTTTTTCTGTTTTTTATTGATGTAAAGACATGGCATGTATTCAAAGTAATAACAAATTAGCTGTGTACTATTTATTTAACTTATATTAAAACCCCAAGATTGATTTCGTCTTACGACATATTTTATTCTTCTAAGTTTTACTATGACATTGTAATATGAACCATGGATATAGTATAGTACTTAAAAAAATCAAAACTGGTAATATATTATTTCAATATTTAATTGTCAATTTTCATTTGAAGTCAGCATTTAATTACTGGTATAACACATAATTATTAACTGATATCTACAACTTCAGATGGACAAATTAATTGATATATCATATTATCAGTTTTCATTTCCTTTCAACAATGTATTCATTCTAGCAGCTATTTTAAATATCTTACTAGTTTTTATGTCATGGCACCTTACAAAGGCTCCGAGCAACCGTATACTGAGCTTCGAGAACAGATGTTTACGACGGATACTGGGTGTGCGGTAATTTTAGAAGTAACGGGAGATAAAAGAACGCACCAAATAGCCTCCCATCACGCTGAGAGTGAATACGCAACTTTGTACCTGGCCCGGCCACGTGCTGCGAGTGCCTGAAGAGAATCCCAATCTGGTTTGCCTGTTCTTCAAGCCAACCGGATTCCGGCGTCCTGGATGGCCACTAAATACTATCTATATAGCATATCTGGCGGAGTTACGGGCTGCTAGTATGACCTGGAACGATGCAAAAAAACTAGAGTGACAGAGATTCTTGGAGGCGCCGCATTGTATCCATATGCTGCAACTAAGATGCGGATATAGCCGAAGAGAAGAAGTAATATACAGTATCTAGAAAACTTAAAGCCTTTGAAATGTGTGTGTATAGATACATGCACCTTTCATTGGTGTTGGAAAGACAATTTTTCTAATATCAAAGTGATATTGAGACTGAAAAAGACAAGACTTGGAGAGTAAGCTCTACCAAATGACATACCTAATATGATACAAGTAACTGATATGCACAATTATATTATATTTTATATTACGAATCAAAATAGCAACTTTTATATCATTATCGATAATAAATTTAGTGCAAAAATGTTTTTATAAAATTGTTTTATTTTTTAAACATTAGTCACTTTATATTTACCTTGTGTAATTGTACTATTAAATCTATAAAATGGGTGTATATGCTTGATGGTCGACGTCATAAATCACGCCATGTTCGAATCGTACGCCGAAAGTTGGATTTATTTCATTATTAATTAAAAGATTTATTTCATTCCATCTTATTCATATGAAACCGTCGACAAGCAAAGATCTCGGTAGACATTTTCTCCATCTGCAAAAACATAACATAGGAACTGTTAATAGTGTGATTTTTAATCTTTTATAGTTGGCGACTGTTTGAAGAGTGGTAATTAAAACGGATTAGTGATAATACAAAGCATCAAAAAAGATTGATTAACTAAAATAAAGTAATCAGGTAGGTAACATGTTTAATAACAACTAGAACGCCTTAGATTATATCAAACAAATATATATGAAATCACAGGTTTTATATAATTCTGGAATGAATGTAACTAACCTCAAAAAAAGGATTGTATTACGTCGGAATTATGAAACATTGAAAGCATGTATAGACTAAGAAAACAATAAATAAACACTTGAATAATATATGCAAAACACACAGAATACTACGATAGTAATAAATAACATAATATTGTACTTACAGATAGTGTTTCTTATTCCTGATATAAAACACAATTGTTTTAGGTACCTTGCAATTTGTAAACATAATATTTGACACTTTTGACAGCAGAGAGATTTTTATATTAGTCTATGGCCAAAAATACGGATTTATTTGGCCGGCTAATAAAAAGATTTTAATAAAGCAAGAACATTTTAAATATGCGACAAATAAATAAAAGTATATATAATATAGTTGTTAAAAAAATCTGTGTACATTATAAAATATATTTAATATTATAAATACATATATTTTTTAAATTTATGTTATAATTTGTAAACGACGAAGCACGTCAGCTAATACGCATAGTAAATGTTTAAACTTCGGTAATCAAATTCGAATGTGACAGAAAGAGAAAGAATAACTTTTTAATCATATTAGCATGCGTAAAAGAGATGTAACATAATATCACTTTCACTTTAAAAATCATACCTAGTATTCAATGTCATAGTTCAACTTTAAATGAAAAAACAGAAACTCTAGGTAAGCATGTGTGCCCAATGACATTGAGCTACTTTATGAGCTGCTTGTTTTGCGGATTTACGTTTTTTTTATTTATTCGGATTTACGTTGTTTTGCGGATTTATTTTCGGTGCTTGTAAAGTCTTCCAGTGTCATCATCGAACAAGCTAACAAGCAGATTGTAAACAATCTACCGAGAAAAGTTGAAAACCGGTAACTTTACATGCTACACGTCGGCGTATGGGCCTACTGCGTAGTAGCGACCTCCCGGTAAAAAAAAACGAACTACGTTCTGTCAAAATAGTCGCTAGCTTGTTGGCTTCTAATCGAATGGAAAGTGTTGTGTGTCATCATGACAATCGCAGTAGCTGAATCGCCCGCTTTTAAATACGCCAACAAACAGCTTGTAAAGTAGCTCAATGTCATTAACACAATAGTGATCTCTGTCCAACCAAATGTTAAAAAACGTTCACAAATCAAAGATCATAATGATTCAATATTGAGTCCATATTTCGTACAGACGCAAATATACTAATAAAACAATATTTATTACTGCTAGGTATGGAAAAAGGGTGCAAAACCGATTCACATTTCGTAATTCTGTTAATCATAAAATATTTAATCAAGAAATATTAGTTATAAAATAGTACCTACATGTCAGAGTCAACCAATCATATTCACATCTGTCAATTACTTTACCCTTTGGCGGTTTTGAATTCAAAACTGTAATAAATTTGCTCACTAAATTTGTAAGTACCACAATATTGTATGAAAGTCTGTTTCATGTAAGTATTTGCTTTTGGATGTTACATATAGATGCATTTGTTTTACCTACTTTTAGATATTACTTACCTAACATTATTTATTTGAGTTGAACCACAATATCGGCACCTTAATTAGTTAAACTCTTATGTCCACTTTTGCCAACTTTCCAGGAGAGACAAAAAACTGTTTAATTTTTAAACTAGTATTAATTTTAAGATTTTGTAATACTTTTCGGAAGTATGTTTTGTGAGAAACTAATTTATGTGCTCTAAAATAGTGTTTTAATTATACCCATAATAGTTATAGTATATATTCGGAGTTACGAGATTTACATTTTATTTTAGAAATATATATCAAGGAGATAGAGAAGGCCGGCCACACGCTCATGCTTCACCACAATGTTTTTGCCTGCGCAAACCCGTGCGTGTGGACGGCAAAATTGTACACCGCGCAAACCAAAAAGTGCGGCCTGCGTAAAATTCAACTTGCTTGAAATTTTAACTGCGCAAACCGAGTTTTACAAGCCGCGCTCAGTTTGTCGACGGTTACGTTCTTTTTTCATTCATACTTATTTGTTTTCGTTCGATTAAAAATACATAATATTACACATATTATTGTTGGTACGTTTTTTTCAAATTTATTAAACTCTGCCTAAACAAAATCACAATAGATAAAAAAAATATTATATCTATAAAATATTCATATTTATGTACGATTTAATTTCAAAATTTTTGATATTTTATAGATAGACTAGTATTTTTTGACTAATATCTATTATGGCTTGGTTTTCGCAGGGTTTAATTGAATTTGAAAAATTAACCAACACCATCTGTAAATTGTAGTCTTATGTCAATGAAAACAAAAACGTATGACTGACCAAATTAGTGTGCACCATTTATGACGGATCTTAACAGCGTACCTCCACCCTTCGCCACTAGTCAGTGAAGTCCCTAGACAAAATGCCGACCCTGGGCAGCACCAAAATCTCGCCCCATTTTTTCTACAGTATTTTGTGCCATCCGTGCACGGTGTCGTTTCTTGTCACCATGGACGTTGAAGGGCAGCGGAAGTAAATTAGACATCGCGAACTCGACTAAAAATACAGTCATTAATTAATACATTTTGTTTCCAGCCAGTGAGCTGAATTTATTAATGGAAAGATATTTTCGTTATTACAAAATTTATGTAGCTATTTCCATATATACGAAATGATTCTCCTCGATTGCCGCCCTTCGAGAAACTGTTGCCCTCAAGCAACGCTCTATCTGCCTACCTCCATGGGACGTCACTGTTTTTATTCCAATAATTGTTGAATATTTCTAATGCGGTGGTATTTAGTTATTCATGGTGGGGTTTATTGGCTCAAGAAAGATTCTTTTAAAAATTTGCCGAGAAAAATCAGTGAAATACATTTTTCTTTTTATTTCGATTTTTTATGTAAATCTTACGATTTTTAGTTTTTTATTAATTATTTTGATTTCTTAATAAAGCAATAATATTATCCACCGCTGTATATTCGAAAATTAATATATCGATTATTTATTTTAATAGTTTCTCTACTAAGTCTATCCATTGTAGGAAAATAAATAAATTTTATGGTTTTTAATATTAAAACAATGTATTTTTTTATTATTTTATTGAAAAGCTCTTATAGTTCATAAAATATTTACTTGATTGATAATATTATAATACAAAACAAAACATAGTGATCAACCAAACACTGCGATACCCAAATTAAGTAGTAGGTACCTACCTATGTAACACAAAATTACCAAGATCTTATCACGGAAGCTAAGGTTCTGTAGACGACGTTTGTAAGTAAATCAATATTTTTTTGTTTATATACAATTACTTTTTTTTGTAAATTTAATTATACGATATTTTAACAATCGAATGTTTAAAAATATTTTCGACGGCTTTACCAAATTCCTATACCTACTTACATCAAAATTTTTGTCTCGTGTTAATTTATTGTCATTTTTATTATTTTTCGTCTGAAATTTCAAGCAAGTTTAATTTTACGCAGGCCGCACTTCTTGGTTTGCGCGGTGTATAGTACGCTCACGCTTCACCACACTGTTGCCTACTTACATACTTAGGTAGGCACCCTAGGGGCGGCATCTTATATGAAAGTATGGTGAGGCGGACTGATAATCAAGTTGCGGTAAAATTTCCACGTTAACATAATATTTTATGGGTATGTTATAATGACCAAAATAAATCCTCCGTGATGCCCTGATTTTTTTTTATTGCGTCGCTATTTCTCGTAAGTTGTCGGCTATTATTGGCCTGCTTCATTCAGGTTTGTGAAAAAGCCGATTCTTTGCCCCTATTTTTATTTATTATCTCGATGTAGGCACTAAATTAATCTATCCAAATATGTTTGCCAGTTATTCGCAAGATTTGAAAGTTGTTAAGTGTATTTTTAAATGTATCTGAAACCGTGGACTCGCAATATCGTCTATTGAAGTAGAGATAACATTTAAATTAAAATTTTAGTTATTATATTTTGTTAATAATGTATTTCTCAGATATTGAAGTCTTAGCAAATTAAACTTAAATCCCCTAAAACCATTATTGAAAAATAAAACTAACCAAATTAATGAAAAAACTATCTATGAAAATTTCAATATCGGTTGCCCATTAACAAAATAATTTGCATGATAATATGTCATATAGTTACAACATTTCTATTTAAAATTTAAAGTATCGGTTACAGAAATAAAAATAATCTACGAATTAAACAATATACTAAGTCTTACGTCATGCGATATTTTAACAATCGAATGTTTAAAAATATTTTCGGCGCCTTCACCAAATTTCTATACCTACTTACATCAGAATTTCGTCTCGTGTTAATTTATTGACATTTTTATTATTTTTCGTCTGAAATTTCAAGCAAGTTTAATTTTACGCAGGCCGCACTTCTTGGTTTGCGCGGTGAAGGCGCCAAAAATATTTTTAAACATTCGATTGCTAAAATATTGCATGACGTAACACTTAGTATATTGTTTATTTTGTAGATTATTTTTATTTCTGTAATCGATACTTTAAATTTTAAATAGAAATATTGTAACTATATAACATATTATCATGCAAATTATTTTGTAATGGGCAACCAATATTAGAATTTTTATAGATAGTTTTTTCATTAATTTGGTTAGTTTTATTTTTCAATAATGGTTTTAGGGGATTTAAGTTTAATTTGGTAAGACTTCAATATCTGAGAAATACATTAATAACAAAATATAATAACTAAAATTTAATTTAAATGTTAAACTCTACTTCAATAGACGATATTGCGAGTCCACGGTTTCAGATAAATTTAAAAATACACCTGAGAACTTTCAAAACTTGCGAATGACTGGCAAAAATATTTGGATACATTAATTATGTGCCTACATCGAGATATTAAATAAAAAGAGGGGCAAAGAATCGGCTTTCTCACAGATCTGAATGAAGCAGGCAAACAATAGCCGACGACTTACGAGAAATAGCGACGCAATAAAAAAAAATCAGGGCATCACGGAGGATTTATTTTGGTCATTATAACTTACCCATAAAATATTATGTTAACGTGGAAATTTTGCCGCAACTCGATTATCAGCCCGCCTCACCAAACTTTCATATAACATGCCGCCCCTAGGGTGCCTACCTAAGTATGTAAGTACATACCTATAATTCAAATATAATTCGCAAATCTGCACTTGTCATAGCTCAAGGAGTGATTTCCAAAGACAACGGAAGTAAAATAGACAATCGCGAACCCGACGAAAAAATACAGCCCTGTTAAACCGTTTATGATAATTAATAGGTACATTTTGTTTCCAACCAGTGAGCTGATTTTTTTAATGGAAAGTTATTTCCGTTATTACTAAGATTAGGTAGGTACCTATTCCTATATATATTTATTGATTCTCGTCGATTTGCCGCCTTTCGAGTAACTGCCGCCCCCAAGCGACGCTCAATCTGCCTACCCCCACGGGACGTCACTGCCACTAGTGTATTTTATATTTAAGCAAAAAATGCTGATTTATATGCGAGTGTATGTTTCTTCTCAATAGCCATTGTTTGTTCCACTTGGATCTGGAGGATTATTTCTCTTTTATTAACCAATAAACGATTAAAAAAACGCTTGTGACAAAAACAATTCGTCACTTAACACGACATTGCTGCTATTCCGAAAAACAGTGTTTTCACGACGACGACGACTTCTGTTGTAACGTAATGAGGTTTGCGCAGTTTCACTTGTGCCGTGTGGCCTCGCGAGAGTGTTCCGTCTTTTTTTGCACAGGCACGTCGCTGCCGTGTAGCCGCCGCATTAGAGTATGAAATATATTTTGGAAGCATTTATGATTTTTATGATTTAAAAACAAAACACAAAATTATTAAAACTAAAAAAAATAAAACCTAGTAGGTACAGAAAATGATAAAAGGTAATAATAATGGCATTTGCCTGTACATCATAAGTATATTATGGTATATTGTCGTAGTAATTGTTTAAATCAACAGGCATGTTTTTTTAGGTTCTTGAAGATCTGTGTATTTTCTTTTCTTTATTTTCAATCTCAATGGGTAATGGGATTGGCAAATCGCATAAAGCTAATGGTGAAATGTTTTTGTTTCTCCTCTGTGGAAATATCGTCCAATCGTTGATAAATCTTAACTTATAATGAATTTTCCCATTTCAAATTTATTTATTTTTACATAGGTACTATGGCATCAGTTGACTTTTCTTCTGAATAATTTAAAAAAAATATTCTTGCAAGTTCTTCTCCATGTAATACACCCTCTGTGTCATTCCACATGAAGCAAAATCCATCGGATTTTTTAAAATCAAAGACAAAGAATATGGACCACCAACTTTGTATTATAATACAGGCTAGAAACCATACTTTTATGGTTATATGGTTATTTATAATCCATTTTAAACACATACCTACTTCTCCTTGATTTTCTCCTTTATTTTCTCATCTCCTGCCTCCTGTTTCATTTGAATACGGAGGTCATATTGTAATTGAGTTATATTAGTGCCTACCACTAAAGCAACGCAAACCTTGCATTCATTCTTTTATCCTATGATACAAGGAAATATTTTCCTTATCCAAAGCTTTGTGGGAAGATGCAATTGATAGAACATGGCGTGGTACCTGGTCTCTACTCCAAATGTTCACATAAAACCTATACAGCTCTGCTTTTCATGTCCACTGCGGCTGGAGGTATTGATCTACAATATAATGAGACTTCAGCTTTTCATTTAGGAATTTTAAAATCTTCCATATCCGTTCAATTATTTTAATCATCCGAAATCAACAATTTAGGCATATATTATGCATTAAAAAATTAAAATTTATATTATTATAGTACACAATATACATACCTTTATGATATTTGTTTAACTTAACGCAAGAAGTATTCTAAAATATGTAGGAAGATACAATATGTCTCTAAGTTTAAACGCGAGCAGCAACCACAACACGACTCGACTGATATTCTACAGCCAAAATGACCATTTTCTCTTTTGTGTCTTTACTAAATTTACTAAAGTGCATTTTTGATGCATTTATGATTATCACGGATATACAAAAGTTGCCTAGAAAATGGCTCTTAAATCATTAAAAGGGCCATAAGTGGACTTTCGAGATCTACTGATTAAGGTGACGATATTATTTCAAATTGTTTTATGTAGCTGTTTGGTTTTTAATGTTACATAATATAAATATGCAACCGTAACATTATTTGATTTGTATTTAATACCTAGGTAGGTACTATTATCATTTATTATCGTCATTTTTGCTTTCAGCACTTTGCTTAATAATGTCTGAAGGTATCAAAAAGCAAAAGCGTCGAATAAAATGACTCTCATTGATGAGTATAAAACATAATTTAGAATTTATAATAAAAAGTTCTAATATTATGGTTTTTCTAGGTTTCTACAAAGGGAATTTTCACAAGGCAACGCGATACAAGTAATAGTCAAGAATCCTCGCCTGATGAAATGTATGATGGAATGATACAGTATTCAGAAGTGACGATAGATGAGCAAAACATCAAAATAGAAATCTTAGAACGAGGTAGTCCAAAGGAACTTCGACTTATTCTGAAAAGCGTAACACATTTCTCACGTAATTTGATTTGTAGCATTTGTAACGCAGTTTTTGAATGCGGAAGGGCTCTAAAAAGTCACAAAATAATTCACATGGACTTAATTGCTGATCAAAGTCAAGACAATGCATTTTCGGAGCTTAGTGATCTTGAAGCAAATAAATTGACACAAACCGGTGAAAAACCCTATAAATGCAATGTGTGTTCATATAGATGCTCGAAAATTAGTATTCTTAAAATACATGAAATGACACATACTGGTGAAAAACCTTATAAATGCAATGTGTGTTCTTTTAGATGCTCGCGAGTTAGTAGTCTTAAACGCCATAAAACGACACATACTGGTGAAAAACCTCATAAATGCAATGTATGCACATACAGATGCTCGGAACTTGGTCGTCTTAAAATACATGAAATGACACATACTGGTGAAAAACCTCATAAATGCAATGTATGCTCATATAGATGCAAGGAACCTTATAATCTTAAAATTCATGAAATGACACATACTGGTGAAAAACCTTATAAATGCAATGTGTGTTCATATAGATCCTTGAGATCTACTTGTCTTAATCGCCACAAAATGACACATACTCGTGAAAAACCTTATAAATGCAATGTATGTTCATATAGATGCTCGAAAATTATTCGTCTTAAAAAACACGAAATGAAACATACTGGTGAAAAACCCTATAAATGCAATGTGTGTTCATATAGATGCTCGAAAATAAGTATTCTAAAAAAACATAAAATGATACATACTGGTGAAAAACCTTATAAATGCAATGTGTGTCCATATAGATGTTCGCTAATTCGTAATCTTAAAATACATGAAATGACACATACTGGTGAAAAACCTTATAAATGCAATGTATGTACATATAGATGCTCGCAAAAGGGTAGTCTTAACAGTCATCAAATGGCACATACTGGTGAAAAACCTTATAAATGCAATGTGTGCTCATATAGATGCAGGCAAAAAATTCTTCTTAAACAACATCAAATGAAACATACAGGTGAAAAACCTTTTAAATGCAAAGTGTGTTTATTTAGATGCTCTAGACTTTGTAATCTTAAAAAACATCAAATGATACATGCTGGTGAAAAACCCTAGAAATGCTATGTATGTTTATATAGATGCCCGCAACTAACCCGTTTTAAAGAAAATAAATCGACAAATACTCCTAGCCATAAAAAATAAAAAATGATGCCCAGTTAGTAGTTTTAAAATACTTATGTAATAAATAATGAAAGATTCTGGTAAAAAATGCAATGCAACGTGTGCCGATTGATATGCTCGAGATCTAGTGATTTTAAGAGATGAGAAGAGGGCAAATATTATTAAGAAATGAAAGTTGATTCTTTCAATTCAACAAGTATATTATATATAAAGACAGTACGCTTACAAATTCCAAAAGAGCTAGAATGAACGAAATTTAATGAACAGTAAGAATAACGAATTTTTAAAATTATATACATGATTTTACAAACAGAGTTAACAAATGAATTGAGCGCGAGTTCGGTGGCCCTATACTAAAGATGGAAAAGGATGATACAACTTGTGACCTCCGGGGCATCCAGTTCAGGAGACCTCTATCTAGTGCGGCAGTCTTGACATATGGTGGCCATACACGTATAGTTTGAGTAGCAGGTTGAATGTGGCACGCAAACCACAGATCAGTTCAAACTACCCCATTTATATATCGAACTGTCAACTGACGTGCCCATATACGTACAGTTATTGTCTGTGGCAGAAAAGTGTCAAAAACTATGGAGGTTAGGTTCGCGGATATAATACACAGGGGTAATGTTTAAATTAGTTTTAATGAATGAAATTAATGAATAATTTTACTTTGATTTTATTTTAGTGGATTTTATCGATTCACCGAAACAATTGCTGGCCATAGACGTACAGTTTGAGTAGCAGGTTGAACCTGGCACAGACAATAACTGTACAACAACTGTATGTTAGTGGGCACACAACAGGTCAGTTTAACTACCCCATTTAAATCTGTCAAACTGTCAACAGATGTGCCCACATACGTACAATTATTCTCTGATATGGACAAAAAAAAATAATGAGGTTAAAATCGCGGCAGCGAACGACACAGGACCGAGAGAGTTGGAGAAAGCTTGGGGAAGCCTTCATCCGGCAGTGAATTGACCCCGGCTGATGATGATGATACAAAGGGGTAGTGTTTAAATTAGTTTTAAGTAAGGTATACTTATAACGATATTGATACACGAATAAGTTTACTTTGAATTTTTTATGATTATAATTGTTTCTATTAGAAACAAATTGGCATAAAATACACACCAATGACGTTGGTAAAATAAATCATAATTTTGCTAGTCGATTGTGTATTTTATCGATTCACCGAAACAATATTATACACATTCGTGTAAATATAAAATATGAACTATAATCTTTTCTTTTAAATAAATTATTCCCTTTAATGGACTTATGAGTCAGTATTTATTTATCTATTTGGTCATATTTTTAGAATACGGTAATATTTATTATATATATTAGGTACTGATTTTATATACAATAAATTTAAGCATGCCACAAAATTATGTTTCATCAATCATGAGTATAATAATTGTGTACTATGTTATTATTGAAAGGTTAATTAGGTACGCACATTTTATTTAGATTTACCGATTTACAATTAGGCATAATACTTTATGTTGTGATCGTCTTAAATTAATAATTTGTAATAACACTCCCGTTGCCATGAAGGACTCGCACTTTATTTAGGCCCTTAAATCATGGATACCCCATTTATTATTATATACAGAAAAATCTACTTTTAGCTATTTGTAAATAAAATGCTTATGCGTAAAAATAAAAATGCACAAGTAGTTTAATAGAATGTTTTCTATATAAAATTAATCAATTTCCAAAGTCTGATCGATATTTTGATAAGACAGTTATAGGGCTATGTAAAAAGATATACGTTAGAGAAACCCACATCATAATTTTGTAAAGTGAGACACTATTATAAAATGTTATTTGTTAGAACAGCAAGAACAATTGATGTGTTTGTTCAATTTAATTATATGACTGATGCGCTCGTATAAAACCTCCCATAATATAACGAACCTTGAAGTTTAAAATGTTTACTGCATCTGACAATAAATGCCAAACTAACCCTTAATGTAATGTTATTAGTGTTCATTTTAACATGTTAACTTCGCTTTATATGACGTTTATTCCTCAACACTTACCGGAAATTCCCGATATCTTGGGCAGGTCATAAAAACCTTTTTACCCAGATTTAGAAGAATACAAACCCTTATTACAAGGTCTGTAAAGTTTACATCAGTTTGTGGAACATGTGCATTTAAAAATATACCTACCTCGAGTGACCTGCACAAAAACGCACAGCAAGCGGTCGGTTTGCTTTGTGCCTATAAGTACTTGCATATTCTACCTATATAATAAATTATATTGTAGTTATAAATTACTAATAATAACTTATGCCCGAAAAGAATATTTAGTCAGGGCATGCATTTCAAATACAACTAGATATTATTTTGTTTATGAAGTATGTAGGTATACAATAGTCGCAGAAAGAATTTTTAGTATTTTCAATAATATACACGACTTTCTCGTGGTACGAACCACTATGCTTTCTTTCAGTTGGTTACGTCTAATGAATAATTGCTTACTGATATTTATTTTTATCTTTTTTATTTTATACAAAATAATATAAGTGAGTAGGTAGGTACATGTCTAAATAATTAATTATATTGAAACTGTTGCATTTACATGTAGTTATTATACTATAACATTAACTCCATGTTATTATGTCCCTGAAATCAGTGAATTTTAGTTAGGTAGGACTAATACATTTAAGATTACCTACTAATTATTAATTTTGCTTTTAATGTCATAAGTACGAAATAATATTATTTTATTATAAAAATGTTATCATACTCAATCTGATGTAGGTATAAACATAATATAATATTATTTCTCTGCACCCCATGTCTGTAAAATCAATTCATTTTATGTTGGTATACCATTTTGGACATAGGCCGTACATAATGGTATTGACTAAATTTAATGTAAATTGCAAAAAATACCTCTATCACATGTATAAAATGTTTTTATGTATTTTGTATATACCTATTATGTAGGTAATGTTATTCTTAATATTTTGCATTTCAGAAAGTGAGTATTTTTCTTAGAAATATAATAGTAGGTAGTTTTATTATTTCGGTTGTTTTATATTATAATATAAAGTTATGAGTCACCATTTAAATTTTAATTAGATAATATTATGTAGATATATTCATTTGTAGTTTGTATAATATGTTATGCTTAGAAAATTAAGTTAAAACGTAGTACAATGAAATAGGCGCAATGGGAAAACCACAGATTTAAAAAAACCCGCAATTTAACTGTACCTCCACGGTGGTGTGGAATTCAGTACAATTTTTGAAGTAAGGGGTCTTTCACACCGTTATCTTCCACCTAAGTAAATCTAAAGATTGTTTTATTATATGTAGGTAAGTATAATGTTTAGTATCTACAAAAATACACAAGTATTAAATTACGGTTCTTATCAAATACATCAGTGATTTCCAAACATAATGTTATTACGCCTCCTTTTTTTAAAAAAATCGAAACTTGGCGCCTCCCCCCTTTATTTCATTAAATAATTCAGACACCTTTTTAAATAGTCAAAAATGTAGGCACTAATACAAAAATGAAGAAAATTTAAATATATAAATAATAAACAAGCTTTTACTACTAATATTATATTTATTCATTTTTAAATTAATTTGTTTTTCATGCGATGGATGTGTAAAAAAGATTTTGCGAAAAGCGAGCCCCTAGGCCAGGATATTTGTCGGGCCCACCTACTTATCTCTGAGGTTAAGGGCAGTGAGGTACTATAATGTAGTGTTTCCTAAATTATACACATACACGGGAGTTATCATTGCATATATCAATCATGATATAGGTATCACATCAAACGTACAACTACCTACATATTTAATATATCATAGTTTTAAAATCAAATGATTGTTTTTACTATTAGAGTAAATTTGTGAAATAAATAATAGGGAAAGTGCATTAGCAAACTATCAAAGCGCTCAGTAAATAGATTTTGTTTGCTTCAATATATCTGGCGCAAAATCATTTAACAGTGGAAACATGACGATTTTTTTTTAAATTTTGATTTCCAAAGCTCCAATTTTTTATGTACATATGCCTTCACTTTGTCTTTTTAAATCAGTCAATGCATTAGTGGTCCTTGCATTGATTTATTCACTTTTTTTTAAATTTTAACTAAATAGACAAGTTTAACAACAGTTATCATTCGTAAACAAATTTGCCCCAAATTTCAATATTATGATTTGATCCTTGTATATAATTTTTTCACGAGATAGCCAGCACACTCAACAATAGTATAGAAGTGAGGTATCAAAAAAATAGTCTACATATTATCTTCAGACAGGTTTACAAACAACGTTTTTAGGACTGTTTTTATGTAGTTTATAACTAGCGGCAGTTTTATAAACTTTATTTGCAAACTGCAATCATGACGTGGCTTTATTTGTGTAAAACTTTTCGTGCCTCCCTTCGCAACACTGCGCACCTACCAGTTTGGCAATATATAATATGTATGAAAGTACATTTTTATGGAGATACAATATATTTATTTTAACATAGTGACATGACCCGGCTCACGGCTAGCTCAATAATGCTACCGGGCCGTCACTGAGGAGACTAGTGATGAATTAGGAGAGGTGGATCTCCTTTGTAGTATCACAACTTTTGAATTCCCAAATAAAACTCTCAGCTGGTGTGGTGCCGAATTTATTCAGGTTCTAGAGTTCACGGTTTCACAATAAAGTTAACTGTCATTGTTCCCGTAATTAAAACTCACTAAAGTATCAGTAAACCATTTATTTGTTCACTATAGGATCTCTGTGAAATCTTTCACAAATTTCCAAAAGTCACACCTAACTCGGAGAATGTATACGCAGATATTCTTTGAATATTTTTATTTCATGAAATATTTTCCCGTAAGAAAAATATAAATTATTCTTTAGTCACATAGTATTGGGTTTATAAAAAAGAATAGAATTTATTTTATTGTTGTTTATAAAGTTTATTTATGTTCACAGTATGTTTACAAATATTTATTTGTGTTTACAAACTTGTTTACAAAAGGTTTATTAATGTTTACAATTTTATTTACTAAAATTTGTTTTTATGTTTACGAATTTATTTACTAAAATTTGTTTTTATAATTATGTTTACTTAATAAAGTTTCAAAATTTATTTTATAATTCCGAAAAAGATTTGTAAAATTTATTATTACAAACTGAGTTTATTAATTTGTTTTTATAAAACAAATCCGATCGCGTAATTTATCCCGATTACGTCACCTCGTATGATGAGTAATGAAAATTAAAAATTACTCCGCGTGTGCGTCACTACCGGCAGATACGAGATATTCGCGCTACGTTTTAGCGGCATACGTCACTACCGACAGATACGTGGTGTTCGCGCTACGTTTAGCGGCAGACGTCACTACCGGCAGATACGAGATATTCGCGTTACTTTTTGCCCGCCGATGGGGACTTATTGTAGGTAAATTTCACGAATGTTACTGAGAACCGTATCTCGTATCCGCGGAAGGACTGCTGCTTAGTAGGAGATCGCTGGTGAGAAGTGTAGAAACTAATGATTTTACGGAAAAAGTGGCCGCCTTTTATACCCTTCGGATAGAGGTTTAACAGGAAATAGTCCGTAAGGGATAGCAGGTCTATATCTTTCTCTCACGGGATAAATTTACGTATATCTCCCGTTCCTGGCAACTTTCTAATAGAGATATCTTCTACTTTAGTCGGGTTAAATTTACTCTACCTTATTTTCACAAAATAAAGTCTTAATAGGGATGTTTTAGACACCCTCTAGAACAAGTTTCTCAAATGCGCAGTTACGGTGACGTCAGCAAAATAGTTGATTTTATATGATTTTTCGTGTTCAAACGAAGGGGAAAGTTTTTAGCTTTCCAACGAGGTATCGGAATAGGTACTCGTGTACTAGATAAGGGGATGGCAGTCTTTAAATTTAAAACGTCAAAACGAAAGGTTGACACCCACGTGCTGGTCCATTCCACCACTCTTGGCCTTTTTAGGCCAATAGAATTTTACTAAGTTTTAATAAAACTGTTTGGTCCCGCAGAAACTTTCTCATTCGATATTTACCTTTCGGGCGAACATTATTACGTAAAAATACTATAATATTATACTTAACATTTCCACTTAAGTATATAAATGCTTAATCCTAACAAGATGTTATTTACAAGCGACTACAAATTTATTTAATCTTTAATAGTGGCTTTTCCATAGTAATCTAAACGTAACCTTGAATCTATTTTTATCTTGCAACTCAACACAGCTGGGCCGTAAATTCGAGTCGAGCAGAATTCAGTTAAAGTTCAAGGTTAGGTGATAATTCGTATTTTTAGTTGCGATTTTTGATTCTTTTATTACTTAGGAGGCAATTAAGATTTATTACTGTTTATGGGTAGAAACCCATCTATACCAGAATCTTAAGTTTTTCCAATTATTACTTTTACAATATTCCTTATAGTTAGCGAGTTATAGCATTAACAAAATCTATAATTATAATTACGCGTCTATAGATATAGATACGCGTTTACAATATTTTTATAACGGTAGTTAGCCTCTATCTTGTATCGATAAAATTAGTATTAAAATTCTTTATTCATAATTATACAGTATATAAATTTATAAATATTCGATTTTCTTTTTCAATTTTCATACATTTCCATTATTGCTATAAAAGTTATTGAAGCATGTACTTGCTAAATTTTACGTAAACAATCTCTCCCATAACTTATTTTCTAAGTTTAATGGAGATTTCCCGGAAATTTATATTCAAAATAGATCGAATTGAAATTTCACGACGTGACATTTCGAGGTCTGTGGTCACAGCGTTCCAATTACACTTGAGCAGTCTCGATTCTCTGAGGCGAAATTTTTACGTAAAATTTTTATTACATTTACAAAGAAAAGGTTAACAACATACATTTTACTTCCTATTACTAAACGATTACGCTACTGGTTACCTGTTCATGGTCTTTTTCGACCATTTCTTCCCTGCTTCTTCCATAGTTTAGAACCATGGGACTTATATATCCTGTTTATACCTTGTCGTGAGGTTGTCGCACGGCTATTGAGAAGTAGAATTGACTACAAGGCTAGATTTGTATAGTTATGTCGTTAAACCATACTCTGCCACAAACACTAACTGAAGGTCGGCGTTTCTGCTCGTGTCAATAGACTAGAAAACCTCTTGTTATGAAATTCTCGAAAGGTGGGTATATTATAGACTTACTACGTGCGTATAGATACACATAGCGTAGTGATTTAATTTTAATAATGTGTAATTATTTCAGCATAATAAACATAACATTAAATAATTGTAGTGGAAACTATAAGATTGGATTATTTTTGTTTTTAATTATTCTAATATAAATATGTAACGTGTTTTGAAATCCGATTTTTAGGAATACTTTATTACATGATACAATAAGATCAGTGTTTTCAAACTATATTATAGGTGAGATACCCGGCTTCGCACAGGGTCGCTTAGTGGATACATTTATCTTAGATATTTAAAAAATAATAATGAAATTATCTTTTTAATATTAAAATATCTGTGTAATACAATATGACAATATGAAAGTAATTCTAATAGGAGTAAAGGTCAAACAAAAGAACAGTAAATTAAAATAGAATCCAAAATATGCAAACGTTATTAATAGTATTAATATGTAGTAAAAAATTCAAAATTGGATGGAACAAACAAACAACAAACTTTGTATTTTATATAATACTAACCATCCCAGGTGTGCGAACAACAACTGAGAAAAATTTCATCGCAATCTGATGAATGTTATAAGAACGCATACGAATAGAAGAAGAAGAAGAAGATAATTTTACTAATTTAGAAACCTTTGCGGGTGTTGGCACAATTACTGATGAAAGTTTTATTGAAATCGGACGAATGGAATAGGAACGCATACGAATAGAAGAAGAGGAAAAATATTGTTGTACTAATTCAGAAATCTTTGTACGTGTGGGCACAACAATTGTTGAAAGTTTCATTGCAATCGGACGAATGGTATAGGAATCATACGAATAAAAGAATATAGAATAAAGACGATGGAGAAGAAGAAGATGGTTGCACTAATTCAGAAACCTTTGCGTGTGTTAGCACAACAACTGACGATGGTTTCATCGCAATCCGATGAATGGTATAGGAACCATATGAATAAAAGAAGATGTAATGAAGAAGAAGAGATAGTTTTTCTAATTCAGAAACCTTTGCGGGTGTGCACATAACAACTCACCAAAATTTCATCGCAATCGGATGAATGGTATAGGAAGTATATAAATAAATGAAGATGAAATGAAGAAGAAAAATAAAATGGTTGTTCTAATTAAGAAACCTTTTCGGGTGTTATCACAACAACTAACGAAGGTTTAATGCAATCGGATGAATGGTATAGGAACCATATGAATAAAAGAAGATATAATGAAGAAGAAGAAGATGATTTTTCTAGTTCAGAAGTCTTTGCGGGCATGCGCACAACAACTGATCAAAATTTCATCGCAATCGGATGAATGGTATAAGAACGCATACGAATAAAAGAAGAAGAGAATGGTTGTACTAATTTAGAAACCTTTGCAGGTGTGGGCACAACAACTGACGAAAGTTTCATTGCAATCCGATGAATGGTATAGGAACCATGCGAATAAAAGAAGATATAACGAAGAAGATGGTTTTTCCAATTCAGTTATCTTCGCGGGCATGCGCACAACAACTGATCAACATTTCATCGCAATCGGATGAATGGTATAAGAACGCATACGAATAGAAGAAGATAGAATAGAAGAAAAGGTTGAAGAAAATTGTTGTACTAATTCACAAACCTTCGCAGGTTTGGGCACAACAACTGACGAAAGTTTCATCGCAATCGGACGAATGTTATAGGAATCATACGAATAAAAGAATATAGAATGAAGACGACGAAGAAGAAGAAGATGGTTGTACTAATTCAGAAACCTGTGCGGGTATTGCCACAACAACTGGCGAAGGTTTCATCGCCATCCGATGAATGGTATAGGAACCATATGAATAAAAGAAGATATAATGAAGAAGAAGAAGATAGTTTTTCTAATTCAGAAACCTTTGCGGGTGTGCACACATCTTCTTCTTATTCGATGGCGCTACAGCTCAAGTCGAGCCCTGGCCTCCTCCACCGCTGTCCTCCAGCCGGAACGGTCCTTCGCACGTCTTTTTCAGTTCCTGATTTTTAGTATCTGGTTGGCATCTTTTGTAACATTATCACCCCATCGTGTGCGTGGCTTTCCCACTAGCCTTTTCCCTTCTGGGTTTCCTTCGAGGATCTTCTTCGGTATCCGTGACTCAGGCATGCGCTGGACATGGCCTGCCCAGTTTAGCCTCTGGAGTTTTACGAAGTTGGAGAGTTTTGAATCTTTGTATAAGCGGTATAGTTCCGTGTTGTACCTAATTCTCCACTCCCCATCATCATTCATGGGTCCGTACATCCGCCTAAGGATCTTTCTCTCAAAGCAATCCACCATTTTAGCTGCTTTCACATTTAGCGTCCATGACTCGCACCCGTAGTGCACACATCAATTCACCAAAATTTCATCGCAATCGGATGAATGGTATAGGAACGCATAGGTCAGACAGACAGACAGACTTTCATTTTTATGTATAAGATATAGTCTATAATCTGCGCGCAAGTGCAAGCAATAAGTTGACAAAGTTTTATCGCAATCGGATGAACGGTATGGCAGCGCATAAAATACGAACAAACAAACTAGCAAATATTGATTTTTATATTATAGATTACTAGCTGAAGTACCCGGCTTCGCACAGGGTCGCTTCGTGGTTATATTTATCTTAGATATTTAAAAAATAATAAGAGGTAATTATTTTTTTAATATTAAAATATCTGTGTAATACAATATATCAATATGAAAATAATTCTAATAGGAGTAAAGGTCAAACAAAAGAACACTAAATTAAAATCGAATCCAAAATACGCAAACGTTATTAATGTTATTAATATGCACTAACAAACAAACATTGGATTAAACGAACTTTGTATTTTATATAATACTAATTTAGAAACCTTTGCAGGTGTGCGCACAACAACTTACAAAAATTTTTAACGTTACACACGTACAAACTTACCTGTAGAATGGCCAAAAAAGGAACTACGAACTACCATAGGACGCCATTTTGAAAATTGGTCAAAATTTAAAAAAATGTCTGATTTTGTCCAATTACGAGTCTTGATTGGGTAGTTTTCAACAATGGCTCCCCCATCCCATTTTTCAGATAAGTTTGTAGGTCTGTAACATGCATTTTATCTACTCAAGGTCTTATAACTAATTTAATCACGGTGATTAAATTAGTCACAATGTCACAATGTCGCAATGTAACAATGTCACAGTGTGTGGCATTGCGGATTAGTAGCTCTGGAGTATTCTAAATCTAAATATATTAACGTAATACGTAATATTTATAATAAACCTATTCAATAAGTGAAAATCTGAAGTAATATTATACTGCAAACCGGTCCGACGAAATCGACGAAACCGGTCCTAATTTATTGATTAAAAGTGGTACAAGTACTACAAAAAATTGCGTTTTTATTAAATTAAACAACTATACAATGCAGTTCCACCATGAATTAACAGTTAACAAAATAAAAGATATGTAGGTACTTTTGCGATATCGGTATTGTCACTTGGTAATACTAATATGTATCAATATGATACATTTAGAACATAAAACGGGTCAGCGGACAAAATCTTTCAATATTTGTATTTATATTAGTGGTAGGTACGCAAAAGCTATTCGATATTTAATTATGAAAAAACATATTCTACACGCATTTTATAAAAATGGTTTACCATTACTTACCTGCAATAAAACAAACAATCAATTTTGTAATGCGATCTTTTTAATTGCGATTTGCGAATTTGAATTCGTTTGAAGTGGCCACACTTCGCATTATAATATTGGCAAGACGATTATTTTAATTACAATAATTACCAACGCACCTGAGCTGCCAGAAAAAACAACTGACTAATTGTAGAAATCCATACTAAGAATCATTTGGGCAAAAGTCTCCTTAGGATATTGGATTCGTCCACCATTTTAATGTGTTTTTTTTTGGGTTGACGGTTAAAGACCTGAAAGATCCGGTCTTTAGTGATAATGATAAGTGGTATGTAGGTAGGACATTATAAAACACAGTGCCGAAAAATGTCTATAAAAAAACAAATTAAAAACCAACTAGCGAAAAATATCGGTAATGTATTCATCTACGATGCCAGCTAAGAAATAAATCACTCAATGCTAGTGCCAGTGAAATAATGACAATTTCGTGATTACTATAAACGATGACTAAACAGTATTTAAAAACATACTTTACCTTTTGAAGCAATCAATTAGCTTTTAAAATGCCCTAAAATGCCAATTTTCTATCGGTCCACTGAGTGGACTGCATGGGAACGCGCGTAATTTTTTTGCCATGGTAAGGGAAAGGATAAACACTATATACAATAAATAAAATTTGAATACTGAGTTATTAGTCTATTGACACGACCACAAAATGCGCGCCTTCAGCTAGCATTTCTTGCGACGATTTTATGACGTCACAACTATTTTGGTCCGATCGTGAATATCGGTTCCACATCGACGTAGCGGCCTACATCGAGACAAAGCTAAAAGAAACATGTCATAATTCCCATAGTTCAGTCTGAGTGACTTACAGCCACTCGAAGTGAACTATGGATAATTTTTTTCAGGCAGACCAATAATAGTCTTATAAGAAAAATGTAAGTAATTAAAATGTCCTGAATTTAAGGTTAAAAGTAAACAATATTATGTAAACAACTTATGCGATATCATTAGCTAAATGCTGTAAACTAAAAGCTAATTTATAATTAATCTTCTTTGCATTATGTAAAATCACTTTTTGCATACGTAAAAATTTGAATTTCGGCGCGCAATATTGAGATAGAAAGAGAGGCCTCTTTAATAAATAGGCACATACGACTGAGCGAGACGCTCATCGGGATGGAATTAATTCACGAAAATATCTCAAATAATAATTGAAATATGATATCTGATAATGTTGTAATAAAAATCTAATGATCATATATTGTAAGTATCGGCTGTAGGCACCTAATGTAATGATTGTTACGAATAATTGTCGATAAATAAAAGTATTGTATTATTTTTAGACACCTTACCACTCTAATTGATTCTGCGAAACGGAGTATTATGAAAACACGTTTCATAATTAATTTATCGTTTTGAATAGATATCGAGGCAATTAGATGTCCCCCGCTTCATTTGCCGTTATATTAATTGAACTTCTCTTTGTCACTCTATCATACTGACGATCACGTGTGCGAGCGAAACGAACTATCGAGGTTTGATTTTTAAAAGCTATTGGCAACAATCGGTTACTTCAAAATATAATTTTAATTCCATTCGATTGCGTTAGCTAAGAACACGTACTCCCCATTACATCTTATTGAGAAAATAATTCCTCATTTGGATTACAATTTTAATTCCTGCGAAATGATTTCGGACAGCGAAAGTAATAGCGAAATAATGGCAGCTTTTAGAGGAACTCGAAGAATTAGCAGCTCTACCGATTCTGATAGTGAATTTTTGTGGATAATAATCAACTCATGGGTGGTAGTGACAACTTTTTATATGACTCTGATAGTAAACCTGAAATCGAAGAAGCATTTTCTGAAGTGTTTTTGGATGAAGATTTTGCCTATAATACTTATATACCACTTTACCAATTTAGTAAATTAGAAATTAGTAAGTAAGTTAGTATTAATTAAGTAAGTATTATCTTTAGTATTTTTAGGGAAACACTGCTCTAAAATACATTTCCCACTGTTTCAAATATATGAAATTAAATAAAAAATTGTCATTCCACCCAGAATTTGAATGTAAACAAATAAAACACAAAATTCGTTTATATTGTAAACTGAAATATGTATTTGGAATTATTGCTTTTATTATAAAAATGCTGATGCGATGAAAAAAAATACAATAGTTATATGTGTTACGCCAAATGTGCGAAATCGACTATTACATGAAATGGGCTAAATTTTGGCTAATTCATGTAATAGTCAAGCCTGTTGCCTTATTCATGAATAAGGTAAATTTTCTGCCGAGTACATGAAGTCGCCAGGGCATGGAATTCTTAAACTGTCAACATGACAGCAGAAAAAGTAAATTTAATACGGATGATTTTATTAGTTATAATTGGACATAATATAATATTATTAGGTTAGGTTAGGTTAGGTTTTGAAATTCTGAATTATTCAGCTGAATGTCCATTTTGAGGTTAGCTAACAAGTGTCAACAATACAATCGACCATTGCATGTACGATACCCAAGCACGAATCAAATCGCGAAAATACCTTTAAATAAAATTCATCCGTTATCATATTATAGTTCTAGTTTTTTTGCGCATAGTAAATGGACATGAACGTCATTTTAGTTATTAATTGGTATATTTTTATATTATAATCAATGACATTTGACACAAATTTGGTTAGTTGCAAAAAATACCACCGGAGCGCGACCACCTATTTCGACCATAGACAATATACGTATATTTTGACCAATCCACGAGCATTTCACACATTTAGTTTAGTTGCAAAAAATACCACCGTAGCGCTAGTATCTAATTTGTCCAAGACATGAAGTAGGCAGAAAAATTACTGCCGATTTCACGAACTCTCCAGATATTTTGTCTAATTCATGAATAAGACAACGGGCTTGCATTTTTCATGATTTAGACAAAATTTTGCCCATTTCATGTATTATTCAATTTCGCACATTCGGCGTAACATATGCATTTCTGGCCATTATAAAAAACAACGATATATCGTTGCGTAGCATTCTAAGGGTTAAAATCTATAAAATGAAACATAACGGGGTACACCCTCACAAATGCGATTTGTGTTCATAAAGATGCTCGCGAATTAATGTTCTAAAAGACATACAATGACATATTCTGATGAAAAATCTAACAAATGCAATTTATGTTCATATAGATTCTCGCGAAGTGGTAGTATTAAAATACCTACATATTATGACACATTTTGTTTTCGACCATGTCCATTATTTATAAGATCATATTATGGGCCCCCACAGAGTGAAGGTTTGTTTTAACAGATTTAGTTTATCCGAGAAATGGATGTCAGCCACTTGCTCAACCTATTAGGTCCATACTCTGACTTCAACAAAAATTGAAAAACAATAATATGCGTACTTGCCAGACCCAGGTTTAGAACCTGGGACCCTTGACGCAATAGGCCAACGCTTAAGCCGCGCGGCCATTTTTAGTGACTGGTGAAAAACCTTATAAATGCAATGTATGCTCATATAGATGCTCGCAACTTAGTCATCTTAAAAGCCATAAAATGACAAATTCTGGTAAAAAACCTAATAAATGGAATGTATATTCATACAAATGCGTGCGAATTAGTTCTATTAAAAGACATGAAATGAATATAATATACGTATATAGAACTACTCGTGAAAAATCTTATAAATGCAATATATGTTCATTTGGATGCTCGCGATGGAGTAATCTTCAAACACATGTAAAGATACAAAATGGTGAATAACCTTTTAAATAAATTGACTACTTATACGGAGGCTCGGCACAACATTATCTTAAAGCTCATAAAACGAAACAGGAGAAAAACCATTTGCGTGTAATGAATTTCATTTCAAATTTAAACAAATATGTCATTTAAAAACGTAATGAATTTAAATAAAAATGTAAACAGATATGTAGGCAGGTACGTTGTTTAAGAACTCATATACTCACACATTTAGAAGAAAACTATTTGCGTGAAACAATTTTTGTCAAAGCCGTTAGAGGCAATAACTTTTTAAAGTGCATACAAAACTTTATTTGATATTGATTCTGAAGAGCATGATTTGAAGTTTTTGACTAAAACTTCTCTCCTTATAATATAATACCTATCAGAACTACAAGCATACGTTGCACCATCTGGAGAAACAGAAAAAAGAAGAAATTCATAATATTCAAATATTATTAGGAAGGGTTAAGTGCCTGCAAAGTACCTCCTATATATAAAAAAATATAAATGAAATTCCAAGATTATCTTTTGAAGAAAATATCGTTGTATAAAAATATATTGCATTTTTCAAAAATATGCATACCTTATTGAAGATTGACATTTCAAACCGGCCTTAGTCCAAAATTACAATTTTTCATGTTTTGATGGAATCCGATAGAGTGTGCTGAGATCTATATTCTCACTAAAACTTATATTTTACAAAAAGTCTCTTAAATTTGATGTCGAAATGTGCCTTTTTTTCTCAAAACAGCACTAAGGAAACTGTTGATTCTTTCCAAACGGGCCTAAGGATATATGCGCATGCGCAGTTGAACTCTTTTTGCTACATTTACGCTCCAAGCGGCCATAATATAATATTGTAACACGTCAGATTAGAAATGTCAGACGAAATATTAGAGAATTTTTGTTTTATAAGTCCATGTGCACATCAGTAAACTATTTTTTTATTGAAAATGATCCTTCATTGTAGTATTATTATATAATATTTATTATTATGTTGTAAAAGTTACAATGTTTACCTTTTTATCAAAAAATGCAATAAAGTGAAAGAAATTTTATATAATTTTTATTACTAATTAATCATCCCAACATACCTGTCCATGACCACATTCTATTACACAATCATAATTGTATACACAAAAGACACTCAACTTTACTTTATTGTGTCCCAAACTGTATTTAGTACAGACTTCGGGCCATTTTCAAAAAAAAGGCAGTTTTTGAATGAATTTTTTTGAAGTTTTACTATACTTTTTAATGTTATTTATATAATATGTTTTCGAGTCTTTGAATTTTCTATGAAATTGCCAAACATTATAGTATCGAAAAATTAAGAGGTAAATTAATTGCAAATCACAAAATATGATTATCTCAAAATCAGATTTTTAGACTTAGGCCGGTTTGGAATGTCACTCTTCAATTCGACGGCCCCAGGAAAAACCATGATAAGTCTAAAATCATAAATGTTCAGGAGAGCGAAAAAACTAAAATATTTACGCTATTAAATTCATCATATAAAATGAGTAAGTTTTTTCTTATCTTATTTAAGTAAATCAGATAGATCATTTTATGGTCTATATTCCTATCAAAATTTAATGGTGATTAATTAATTAACAGCTGAGATAATGTCCAAAAATCGTTTTTATTTGGAATAATATTACGCACTTTATATTTCGACTCGATTCAACATGCTTTTGCGCGGACGAAATAGATTACTGACTCCGCATAACACATTCATATTCTGAGATAGAAACCTTATTTTACGTCGCATTTTTCTTACTCTATACGATTTTATTAATTACAACTATAGTTATAACGCTCTTTTACGGAAAAATTGACATTGCGCAATATTTAACTCGAAATAGTACAGCGTGTCTATAAAATCTTAACAAGGGATATAGGGACATATTGATATATATATATTGTTATACGGAGTTTTTATAATTTAAATGTATTTAAGTATGACTTTTTATGTTTTTTTGCAAATTATTATTGATATTTTTATAAATAATCAGAATATGTACATTACGAAATAATAAACATTCAGGAAAAATGTTTATAATGGAATAATAAAGAAGTTATGAAGAAATTAGTACATAACACTACTTACTACACCATCAATAAAATATCTATTTTTTATACCTACTTCGTAACAAATTTTTCATTAAAAATATAGAATAGATAGAAAAAACAATATAATGTTAATGGTCATGTATATCGCTAGAACAATTTGAATTTAATTAATATTCAGTACAATTATCGAAACCAGAGAGATAATATATTTCATTAAATAAATCATTGTAAGTTCGTTAATAGTTTACATAAAGGATATACTGAGTGAATGAAATTAGTAAATATCACTTTAGAACACACATAATTATTATTGTTCAATACAAAAATACAAAAATATTAAATAACTAGTGGAATATAATATTATAAATAACAATTTGGCACAAATGTACCTACCAAAGCATCGAAATGTTGGAAAAATATATTTAAGTAGGTTTATTAGTTTCAAAAATTTTAATACTAATAAACCTAAGGAAAGTGTTATTTATAACCTAATAATTATTATTTAAAGACAACTGAATTCACTTTTGTTATCAAATAAGATCGCATTATTAAAATGTTCAGCAGAAGTTAAATTCATATAAAATTTATACTAGGCTTGTATTACATACACATTCTATAATCACGATTAGGTAATTACCTATCTAAAATAACATTGATACAACATTATGTAGTTCTTATGTAACAAGAGTGATAAGTGATAACCTTTTCAGTACCTACCTTCTATTCTCTTTTTTCAACTCAATTTTTGCAACATAATATCTTTCTGTAGGTAATTGATCTTGTAAAATTGTAATTATAAGCTTATAAATATTTATCCAGTGATCATATCATAACTATCGTTGTGTTTTTCTAATGTTTATTGTTGATATGAGTTTAATTACCGATTAGTAAACATAGATGGATTATATTTAATTGTCAACATAAATCATGAAACATCAGTATAAGTACGTCTTAATTGAACTCAGTTATGTTAATTAATACGAGGTGTCATGATTGCATTAATATAATTGGAAAGTTAAAATAAGTATGTACCTCCCCAACATTGTAATATTTAGTTTAAAATTTAAATAATCGTGGTACGAATCTGCATTTTTCTAAACGGTTGGCTTTCAAGTAGTATTTTCTTTAAATGATACATTATGTTATCTAATCCAATCGATTACGTAGAGTTTTTTTTATTTATCAACAAAACATCGTTTAATATCCGTTGTCGTTCATATCACTTTATTTAACTTATTTTGATCGATCTAAAAATTGTATGACTCCGACCGATTTAACTTAAGTAGATAAAATAATAATTACTATTTTTGCTAGTTTTCATATTTTAAAACAATCATATTCAATAAATTAATACGAGGTATGTATATATGAGAGTTGGTACTAGATTTTTCAAAACCAATTGATATTTTGTTATATATTTTACCTACCGGGGATACCACATGTTAATCCCATCTCATAAATATTATTTACCTAGATTCTAGACAACAATAAATGATTCATAAACTGACTATTATATTACATGTTTTTCGGTAAAATTCTATTGAAAATAATAGATAAAATAAGTTTTCAAAAAACCCGGCTAATCTTTTCTTTTAGGTGACCGACATGTAATAATAATTTATAATCCACAGAGCTCGTTTTCGAGAAATATTCAATGTACAAAGTAAAAATAATATATACCCTTTTATATTATTGCAAACATAAAATTAACACGTCAGACGTATTTAAGTTTTACAATGAGCTTAAGTTGGTCCCAATGTGTACAAATCAATTAGTAAGCCTTTCGGAAATTCTCACCATTTGTAATAATAAAAATGATTTTTTTCACTTTCTTAAGTCATAAATATTATTCCGTAATTAGTAAGAATTTTACTAAAAGAATATTAAAATAAACTCTCTTGTATTTGCTAGCTAGATAAGTCCTTTCTTTTAAATAATAAAATATTTTGTAATTTAAACATGAAAATACTGCATGGTTGTTATTATCTATCTACAAGACTAATTTAATAAAAATGTGTCATGTTGTACCGAAAATAAATAATGTTTTGAAGTTAAAACATAAGATTTTAGGTATAAACATCGGCCTATAGCATCGTGGGTTCCGAGTTCGAATCATGGGTCTTAAAAATAGATACATATTGTTTTTCAATTTGTGCTTGGAGTATGTACCTCAGTGGCGAAGGGTGGAGGTAGGCTGTTATAATCTGACATAAATAGTGCACATTAAACTTTATAAGTCATGCGTATTTGTTTTTATTAAACTGAGACTACAATGTACATATGGTATTAATTAGTTTTTAAAAATCAATTCAAACCTGTCTAAACCAAATCATAATAGTTTTTGTATATTTTGGGCGATCTGACAAAATTGTGCACAATGTTTCATTCATACTTATTTGTTTTCGTTGAATTAGAAATACATATTACACATATTGTTATTGAATGTTTTTAGATTCATTAAGCCCTGCCTAAATCAAACTATAATAGATAATAAATATTATTCTATCTATAAAATATCCAAAATTATGTATGATTTAATGACATAATTTTAGATATTTTATAGATATACAAATATTTTTTGACTATTATCTATTATGGTTTGGTTTCGCAGGGTTTAATTGAATTTTAAAAACTAACCAACACCATTTGTAAAGTGTAGTCTTAGTTAAATGGAAATAAATATATATGACTGACAAAGTTTAGTGTGCACTATTTATGGCCGATTTTAATAGTCTACCTCCACCCTTCGCCACTAATATACCTAATAGGTTTAGCAAATGGCTGACATCCATTTCTCTAAAGAACAAAACCTGTTTAAGTATATAAACCTCCAATCTGCGGGGGATATTTTAAGTGGGTACGTTTTTAATTGCAAAAAAAAATGTTTTCTAGTGATAGGTAATAATATTTAATTAAAATATGTCGTTTTCTGCTGGGTATTTATTTAAATTAAGTTTATTTATAATTTACATACTTTTTTTACTCATCTAAATAATTTAAACAGTGAATTATTATAATGATATATCCATATCGTTTTCTATTGGATATTTGTTTAATATCAAATAATATAACAATTTCAAACTTAAACATTACCTACAACATTGTTTTTTGGGTATCTAAGTAGAAGAGTAATTAACCGAAAATAGTCGAAGAAAGCTTGTGGAGGTCTTTATTTTGCGGTGGATTGAAATTGGCTGATGAATCAAAATTAATATTTAAACATTATTACTGTGTCCTAGTATAGTAAAAGTACCTACCTATATTAGTACAAAATAATTCTTTTCTATTTTGTTTGTTTTATATTCAATAATATAATATTTTGATAATATAACACTAGTACTAGTGACTAGTGAGTAGCTTTTTAACTGAAACTGCATTTACCTACTGCAAATTTCAATATTTTCCGAAGATAAACCAATATATTTTTCAAAACTAATGTGATACGTCAATATAAACCATGCCGTATATTAGGATCTCCGTTAAAGACTGTTATTGCAAGTATAACAACCTTCTTACTCGTAAAATAAAACGCAGTACACTTTTTTTATTGATATATGACTATACTCCTCGGATATTTATGTGAACACAAATTTGGTCGATGCGATATGTAGATATAGAGCACCATTGTCGAAAACCTAACTTTGTCAATTTTTATGCTAGAGACCTGAAATTTTTACAGGACATGCACAAAAAATATGATATTATAAAAAGCTAATAAAACTTAAAACGCTATTTTCAGACTTATCATGGTTTTTCTAGGGCACGTCGAATTGTATTCTTATAACTTATTTATTTTTATTACGGATCATGTCACAAAATAGGAGGTAAGTATAATTATTATTTACTGCTTCTTTCCTTATGAAACTGCCTTTGATCCATTCAAAATCATAAATAAAAAGATAAATGTTAAGAAGGTTGAATGTTTTTGTAGGTAATTTTGACATTTTTGTTTAATCAAAATATAGTGAGCATTACACCGTTTCGGCTATTTTGTAGGTCCATTTACCTGGAACACCCAATGTTAAAACTCCAACTTTTTTTGCGTGCATTTGTTTGTGCATCGTTAGTGCACGTTTGTGCACGCGTTTTTTTCGTTTGTGCACGCACATTAAGGGGGTTATTCGCATTTCAATTTGGGTGACCCAGCTAAATGCTGGATACTTGTGTCACTAAACATGTGTTTTTCCTTAAATTTAAATTGTAAACACTTGTGCCTTGTGTGAACGTTAGTGCACGATTTTGTTTTGCTTTTTCACTTATATTCAGCGCGCTATTCAATTTTAAAGTTTGTATGCAAAACCTGACTGGGTGGGTTTAAAAAAATATTTTGTAGTTAAATCTCTTGTTGCCTAGCTAGTGCGCAATTCTGCATACTTTTTTATTTTTTTTCTCATATAGTGCGTGAGTTATTCTATATGAAATATTTAATGATCGTTAAGTAGAACCACCCAACAAACTTTTTTAACTTTTTATTAAGTCATCAATTTGTCTATTATTGGCTTACGTTTGTGCACGTGCTTTTTTTGTTTTATCGATTATATTGTGAGAGATATTATTTTTTAAATTTTAGTGACTTGATACTTGAACCATTAAATTTGCCTTAAATATAAACGGATAATATGTCTATACTTATATACGTTCATGGCATTTATAAAGTTTTTCATTAGAATATGCCATTGTTTGTCTTCTAAAATATTAATTCGCGAGCATCTATATGTACACAAATCGCATTAATGAGGGTGTCCCCCGTTATGTTTCATATTATAGATTTTAATTTTTCTAGGTTGCGAGCATCTTTATAAACAATAATTGCATTGATAAGGTTTTTCAACACTATTTATTATGACATATGATATGACATATTATCCGTGGTAAACTCAAAATACCTAAACTATCAACTTACCAACTTTTGGCAGCATCGTATCGAATACGTTGTTTAAGAACTCATAAACTTACACATTCAGGAGAAAAACCAGTTGCGTGTAATGAGTGATGACTTTGAAATGTAATCAAATATGTCATTTAAAAAACCTAGTAGTCTAAAAACATGTGGAATGACAATACTGGTGCACACACTAACGAATGCGATTTATGTTCATATAGATGCTCGCAAATTAAAGGTTTAAAAGACACAAAATGACACATTCTGATGAAAAATCTAATAAATGCAATGTATGTTCATATAGATTTTCGCGAATAATATGCGTACTTTCCGGACCGAGGATTGGAACTAGGGACCCTTGACGCAATATGCCAACGCTTAAGCCACGCGGCCATTTTTGGTGGATGGTGAAAAACCTTATAAATGCAATGTATGTTCATATAGATGCTCGCAACTAAGTCATCTTAAAAACTAACAAATGACAAATTCTGGTGAAAAACCTTTAAAATTCGATTTATATTCATATAAATGCCTACGACTTTGTTGTCTTAAAAGACATGAAATGAATATGTACTTATTATATAGAACATACTCGTGAAAAATCTTATAAATGCAATGTATGTTCATTTGGATGCTCGCAACGGAGTAATCTTCAAACATATGTAAAGATACAAAATGGTGAATTACCTTTTAAATAAATTGACTACTTATACGGAGGCTCGGCACAAAATCATCTTAACGCTCATAAAACGAAACAGGAGAAAAACCATTTGCGTGTGATGAATTTTATTTTGAAAGTAGTACCTAAACAAATATGTCATTTAAAAACTCATAATCGTGATGAGTTTAAATATAAATGTAAACAGATATGTAAGTAGGTACGTTGTTTAAGAACTAATAAACACACACATTCAAAAGAAAACCATTTGCGTGAAACAATTGTCGAAGCTGTCAGAGGCAATAACTTTTTAAAGAACCTACAAAACTTTATTTGATATCGATTCTGAATAGCATAATATGAAGTGACTAACACTTCTCTCCTAACATAACACCTACCAGAACTACAAGCATACGTTGCACCACCTGGAGAAACAGAGAAAAAGAAGAAGCAAATATTATTAGGAAGAGTTAAGTGAATGCAAGTTAACCCCTTTATATAAAAAAAAATATAAATGTCATTCCAATATTATCTTTTGAGGAAAATATCGTTGCATAAAAACATACCTATTGCATTTTTCAAAAGTATGCATACCTAATTGTATTCTAATAACTTAACGGTATTTATTTTTATTACAGATCATTTTAAAAAACAGTAGGTAAGTATAATTATATAATTGACTGCATTTTTCCTTATTAAACTGACATTGATCCATTCAAAATCATAAATAAATAGATAAATGTTAAGAAAGTTGAATGATTTTGTAATTTTGACACTTTTGTGTAATCAGATTGTCAATTTTGAGGTAGCCTATTATAAACCGACATATTTAGTGCACCTTACACCGTTTTGGCTATTTTGAGGAGACTCTTTTGACTGGATGTTCCAAACGGATGCGGTCGTTTTTGTTCAGGACATTTTGACGGGGTACTTAGTGAAAATGGAAAAATGCGAATTACTTAAAGGTGTGCATTTAAAAAATGTGGAAAAAAAATGTTTGGTTTTTAAACTTGACGGCCACTCAAAATCTAATTACTAGCTTAATATAAGAGATAAATTTTTTTTAAATCGTGCTAAAAGTTTACATAAATTAATTTAATATGATGCACTAAACAAAAAAATTTTAAGGCAAATTTAATGGTTCAAGTATCAAGTCCCTAAAATTTAAAAAATAATATCTCTCACGATATAATCGATAAAACAAAAAAAGCACGTGCACAAACGTAAGCCAATAATAGACAACTTGATGACTTAATAAAAAATTAAAAAAGTTTGTTGGGTGGTTCTACTTAACGTTCATTAAATATTTCATATAGAATAACTCACGCACTATATGAGAAAAAAAATAAAAAAGTATGCAGAATTGCGCACTAGCTTTGCAACAAGAGATTTAACTACAAAATATTTTTTTAAACTCACCCAGTCAGGTTTTGCATACAAACTTTAAAATTGAATAGCGCGCTAAATATAGGTGTAAAAGCAAAACAAAATCGTGCACTAACGTTCACTACCAACACACAAGTGTTTACATTTTAAATTTAGGGAAAAACACATGTTTAGTGACACAAGTATCCAGCATTTAGCTGGGTCACCCAAATTGAAATGCGAATAACCCCCTTAATGTGCGTGCACAAACGAAAAAAACGCGTGCACAAAAGTGCACTAACGATGCACAAACGAATGCACTCGAAAAAAGTTGAAATTTCAACATTGGGTGACCCAACGTTTAGCTGGAACACCCAATTTGAAATTGGAATTTTTCGGTTATTATAGGTGCACAAACGAAAAAAAATCGTGCAAAAACGTGCACTAACGATGCACAAACAAATGCACGCAAAAAAAGTTAGAGTTTTAACATTGGGTGTTCCAGGTAAATGGACCTCTATTTTGTGTAGAATCTTTTGACCGGATGTTCCGAACGGCTGCGGTGTTTTTTGTTCGGGATATTTTGACGGGGTACTTAGTGAAAATGGAAAAATGAGATTTTTTCGCGTAATTTGAATGGAAAACAATAAAAAAAATCATGTAAGTAATTAAATTACTCAAAGGTGTGCATTTAAAAAATGTGGAAAAAAATGTTTGGTGTTAAAACTTGACGGCCACTCAAAATCAAATTACTAGCTGAATATAAGAGAAAAAATATAAAAAATCGTGCTGAAAGTTTACATAAATATACATAATCGTATGCACTTAAATGTAAGGCAAATTTAATGGTTCGAGTATCAAGTCACTAAATTTAAAAAAAAAATAATATCTCTATAAGTTAAGGTTCAAATAGACTATAATATAGTATTATTATGATTATTATATTATGACGATTGGGCACATATGTGACAAGAGCGTTTTATTGTCTATGATCATATCTATGCCATTCCGTTTACACATGAGCCAATATATGTCAAAAAAATCTATGAGAGAGGCGTGGGCATAGATTCTATGACACCCGTATGTGCCAATCCGTTTACACACGATGCCGTAAAATCTATTGTGTCACATATTTGCCACTGATAAATACTACCAACATGACGCTTGACAAACTTTATGGTTGGTACACCTTCATAAACGTCAAACAGATAATAATTATAAAACGAAATAAATCAGTACCTACCTAGGCTTGTTAGTGAGATTTAAAATTTATTTATCTATTTGGTTCCTGTCCATAATAAAAAACCAAGACGCAGACGAGTTTGGGTTCGTGAGTGGATTGCAAGACGGGAAACTCTCGGATGCTACAGTCAATCTACAGTAATTTAATAATAGAGCTAAGAGCTGAGGATACGGCAATGTATAAAAATTTTGTACGCTTGTCGCTGGAAGATTTCGATGCATTGTTGTTAAAGATACACACGAAAAAAACATCAGGAATCAAGAATTGAGATCACAACGATATGGAATAGAGTATCTTTACCTAGCTTAATAGCCTAAACAAGTCATCAATTGAAAAGAGAACTGAGACTGAATGGTCATAGGATAATATTGTGTTTAATTTCACAGAGCATCTTCTGCCTATTATAATACCAAGTTTCAGGAAGGAACGTACCTCAAGGCTGTCTACACTTTTGTGGATAGGTACCTAGGTACCTTTATACATTTCATAGAATAATAATATACTATAAATACTTTGCAAAGAGAGCTCGTTATCTGAATTGGAATAGCTAGCCGCTAGAGAAACACTTAACTCGATGTGGAATGTCTAATAAAAATCGTTGCGATACTTGCTAAATTTGAAGGAGTGACGACAGCTATCGAGTCACAGCCAAGGAACTTCAGGAGGCCGAAAAACATTCATCTCACGTGGTACCTGTCGCTGGTCCCTTGGCCACTCTTTGTCGCCTTTTCCTTATTTTTAAAGTCTTTGTATTGGCACCGCAAACTCTGCCATTTACGCGTGGCATCATCCACCGAGTACTGAGAACTGCTTTCAAGGCCCAAATCTTGTACCTACGATTTGGACCCTGTTTTTATAATCAGTCAGTGTACAGTCCCACAATAGTGGATTACCTTCTACCAATCCGATTAAATTAATGATTATTTCATCCGTCCACTCCAACACGATTTTGCGACTTCTTCTGTCCATTTTTGACTAGGTATTGTTTCGTTTAGTAGTCAAGATTGTTAAGATGGCGTTTGAAATCAAAGACAGAAAAACACTTCCCGCGCGATCTATGACCCATAAACAATAATATATGACAACATGTTCGGCATAGATGTCACAGACATAAACTAGTGTCACACAAAATTACCGAGGTGTTTACACTGAGCCGAAAATCTATGACATAGAAGGCCGTCATAGATCGTTTGACATATATGTGACAGTCTATGACATCGTATTTACACTCTATGACACAGGACGCCAACATAAGAAACGGGTTTTTCGACATATATGTGACAGAGCACATGCACAAACGTAAGCCAATAATAGACAAATTGATGACCTAATAAGAAGTTAAAAAAGTTTGTTGGGTGGTTCTGTTTATTGTTCATCAAAATATTTAATATCGAATAACTCACGCACCATATGAGAAAAAAAATAACAAAGTAAGCAGAATCGCACACTCGCTTTGCGACAAGAGATTTCACTAACATTTTTTTTAAACCCACGCAATCAGGTTTTACATACAAACTTAAAAAAATAATTAGCGCTCTGAATAAAGGTAAAAAAACAAAACAAAATCGCGCAATAACGTTCACAACGAACGCACAAGTACTTACAATTAAAATTCAAGAAAAAACCTAAGTTTAGTGACACAAGTATCCAGCATTTAGCTGGGTCACCCAAATTGAAATTCGGATAACCCCTTAAAGTGCGTGCATAAACGAAAAAAACGCGTGCACAAACGTGCAATAGCGATGCACAAACGAACGCACTCAAAAAAAGTTGAAAATTTAACATTGGGTGACCCAACGTTTTGCTGGAACAAAAAATTGAAATTGGAATTTTTCGGTTATTATAGGTGCACAAACAAAAAAAAATATGCCCAAACAAACGCACCCAATAAAAGTTGGTGTTTTAACATTGGGTGATCCAGATAAATGGACTTTACGCGCATGGTGAAGCGGCCGAGAGTGCACTCACACAAGCACGCACAAGTGTCGAGTGTCGCAAGCTGGCGTTCCATTGGCACTCAAGTCAGATGATTTACAGTCTTCGGACTTTTTTTTCGCGTGGAGCACCCCAGATCTGCGGACTTTTTAATCCGCAGACGAGGCTCGTTGGATTTCAAATGTGTTTTGCCAGCGCTCCATTGGCGAGCCAAAAGTCCGAGGACAATAAATCGTCCGATTTGTCTATGCTCTGCTACTGATCAATGAACGAATGAAAAAGTCGAGCTGTCAAAAGTCCGATGTTGCGATTATCGTAATGCTACAAATAAACTCTTTGACGATCGGTCATATATATGTCGAAAAACCCGTTTCTTATGTTGGCGTCCTGTGTCACAGGGTATCACAGAGTGTAAATACGATGTCATAGCTCTCATACAATATGTATTTACTCTCAATTTTTTTATTCGTTCGTTTATCAGTAGCAGAGCTTAGACAAATCGTACGATTTAATGTCCTAGGACTTTTGGCTTGCCAGGGGATTCATGTCATAGCATTATCGTCTACTGTCACACAGAGATTTTTAACTGTTGTCTATGATGCTTATTGTCTATTGTCGCGGTTGCTACTATTATTGGTCTATGGTTGCCATTATACAGTCGTCCTCCACGATATTTCGTGTCACAGTTTTATTTTTAATAAGGACAATGGATGTTAAACGCGAACCAGATGAATCCGAACCTGATGCAGAAGGACATCATTGGTATGATGTGCCAATATTGCCAAACTGTCCGAACGCCAGCTTGTTTAATATAAAGGAAGAGGTAGCCGACGATGTCAGTTACTCTTTTGAGGTTAGTTGTTCAAAACAAATTTACTGTAGGATAGTTAAACAATGATTTATTTATTTAGAAAAACAGTATTAACGGCATTACAGTGATTAGCCAATGCGCCATAATACATAATAAATACAAAATTATAAAAATATCTTAATTACAAATAACAACTAATATAACAAGAAAGTAGAAAAGACAGCATGTGTATATGTAAATATTAAAGAAACTTGATAATATATACAATTATAAATTTAACCTATTTAACACGTCCACAAACATTATATAGTTAATAAAAAATAAATCAACCTTTATGGTGCCATCAAATATGCTAATTGCACTATACACAGCATCATGAAACATAACATCTGTCCTGCGACGAGGTATCATGAAGACCGTAGAGTTACGAGTGATATTGGTAGGAATATGAAAAATAATATTTGCCAGTATATACGGATGTAAATGAACCCACGAAGAAGTAAATACAAATGCTTTAAAGGAACAATCACTCTTCGGGTAGACAGGGATTGCATTGATAGCATACCCAGAAGAAAACGAGTCGGGAAATTCATTTTATTATCATTATCATAAGGTAAGAACCCGTATGTTCTTAAGTAGAGAAATCTAAGAAATCTATTGTGGACTCGATCCAACTTAATTGTGTGGATTGACCTATAAGGACTCCAAATAATGCTGGCATATTCAAGAATACTGAACACAAATGATACTTATAATGTACGTAGCACTCAGACGTTTTCGAATGATTTTGAAACCCTCATAACAAAACCAATCATTTTGCTAGATCTAGATGGTGGTCTTATCGAATACATATTATTGGTAGACGATAATCCTACTATTATTAGATATAATCGAACAATTATTTATTGTAGGTAGTAACACTCATATAGAGCAAGCCGCTGCTTCTTAGGGGTTAGTGAAAATTGTACATTTTAAAATCGGAAAGATGTTGAGAAAGAATTGACATAAAATAATTACAAAATAAAAAGAACTTTTTACATAAAACGTTTTTAAATTTTCTGTTGAATCAAATGAACTTGACTTGACTAGCTTTAACGATCAAAAAAATTTGTACTTGATAGAAATACTGAATAATAAAATGTCATTTCATATTGATTTCCATAGTGACGCACGTATATTTTATTTAATAATTTAGTTGCTAGGACCCCCCTAGCAACCAATAATGGTATCAAAATAAATTTTCATACAAAATATAATTAACTGAAAATTAATTCAATTCTACTTAAAAATGGCCAAAAGTATTTAAAAAATGCATTGGCATCGTGTTCTGATATATTTTAAAAGTTTCAAATGTCTAGATAGTCGGGAAGTTAGTTAAAAATCATTTGTAAGATTTGTACCTGATAAACAACCACCGGACAAATAAGAATGCGACCTAATAAAACCGTTGTAAAATACGGTTTATTCGTGGAATATTGCAGACAGTAGTGTTCCAATTTTTTAAATATTAAATATTGGTATCAAATATCTGATATTTGACAGGTACCTACGACTTGATTCTTGATTCTCAACCAAAATATTATTTATAATTAACTATTTCTTTTATTCAAACGAATAATTCACAAGATTTAAGAATATATCATTCTGATTATTGAACATAAATATAATTTAGAAAAACACTTTCTGAGAGAGTATATTATAACCAATAGAAAAAATCTTTTTTGAAAAAAGTAAGCCACCCCGGCCGGGAATCGAACCCTGCATCTCCACGGGTAAACGCCCCAAACGTCGCATTTATCCAATATGCTACGGCGTGACATACTAATTGCGACAAACTATATATAAACAAACAAGACTATTGGTCGTTTTTAATACCTACTCATAAGCGCTCTTTGAAATCAAGCTACTTTGGCAATCGATTTTTGTTTCTTAAATCAAAGTAGGTAACTATTTACTATTACTTCGATTACTAACCGACGTCGTGGAATTTCTCTGCTTTTTAGGCACAGTGGGAGGTAACTTTTGAAGACATTATTCAGGCGGCCAAAACACTAGCCTAGCTTTACTCTGCGAACAATTTTATTTAATCAAATATACATCCAACTATAGACACTTGTCTTGTCCCAGATATATTATGTAGTTTTTCACCTGCTCAATTTGTTAGGTAATTACCATAACATTATATTGTTTAAGACGAGATATAGCTTGCCGGTAACACCGAATTAATTCCCGTTTAATTATGAGTTTCAGATCAATTAGCATTGTACAAACTATAGGTATAAATTGATTTTATTGCAAACCTATACAACATTTTTAATTAATATTATAGAGATACAATTTTAAATATTAATGTTATATTTTTCCCTGTTCTAAATTGTCATAGTTCTCTTTTATCACGGTTCTGTTTTATCATGGAAATCATTATATCGAATATCAAATATAGGTACATATGACACTACTACACTTCTTGTCCCAGATAGATGTAGTTTTTCACTTGACTTGTTCGAGCTGCGTACCATTGATGAGGATCTCTTTTTTGACCGCAAATCAGTTGAACATGACTTTAGTCTCTTTCATATACAATGTTATGTATATACATACATATACGATATGATTGTATTTCTTATTTACTTACCGACCTATTTTCTTTTGTCTTTTCCTTTTTTCAGCGGTTTTTTTTACGTATTGCATCCGTTTCTTGTAAAAAATCTGTTGAGAAATCTTTTACTGATGCAGCCAATCGTGGCTGAATATACACCAAACTGAGAAATCCAAGCTGTTCGATAAATTCCAAATTTGAAATCCCAGTACCCAGAGCCCGGTTCCGGTTTCAAAAATGATTGCAGTGTCTTACTCACAAAATTTTCCCTCGTAGTCCAGTGTGGAAGACGCTGGCTTTCCATCCACGGGCTGCGGGTTTGATTTTCAGTGAGAAAAAAATATATTTATGTGATTTTCTCAAAGCCTGAGTGTTCATAATTGTTTCTCTTCTTTAAACTAATTATAATACTAACTGTTCTTAGATTTCATGGCTTAGTATAGTGTTAAAAAGAATTCGGACACCATTTTCAATTAGTTAGCATTTATTGGGGGTTGTTTGGAGTTGTCATCTTACCCCCATTAATATATTATATTCAGACGGTTGCATTTGGATGTGTTATGTGATATTATAGGGGTCTCTATAAACTCATTCACTGCTGACTAGATAATGACTTTTTTAATTACCACCTTTAAAATGCACGTTAATTACATCGATCGGCCGCCTGGTCATTACGCGTCTTCAGCGTCCAAAGTATTAATTAAGGAAACACGCGTGTGTATTTACATCGTTTTGTATCTTGTATAAAGCACAATTATACTGGTAATAACACATGGCAGGATAACACAAACATATATTAATCAAAGATTTAGGTACATGTACAGGTCTATGATTTGAATATTTTTAGGAAATGACGAGCGTCTCGTAACATCTACGTTTTTGAAGCTCTCTTTGACAATTGTGTCGTTTCCGTCTCGATATTGTATATGCTCTAAAAATGAGCATAGACAATAACATGTCAGTTTGCAGAGTTGGGTAAAACCTCTAAGGCCTACCGCGCATGAACGTTTACATAACCGGCCGAACGCATTCGGCCAATCGTTGGTTTTCCCGCGCATGATCCAATTTTTTACTGGCCGGTATGTTTGAGCGCGCATGGCCCGATTCATATCGGACGGAGGCAATGCGCACGCAGCCAGTAAACACGTGCACGGAACGACGAATAATGAATAATGAAATGATGCCGATGCGCATCGATGAAGCCGTCATGTGCCATGTGGTTTCATAGCGGTTCGATGTAATAGTATGTGTGCGCTTCATACCATACGCGTCACTTGGTGCGCTTGTGTGAGTGCACTCGGTCGACGAAACAATAGTCCATGCGCGCGCTCTCATTTGAAAGCATTGCCAATGGGCCACCGGCCGGTTCGAATCGGTGTAAAATTTTGTGTCTGAACACAGATTTTCAATTCGGCCGTTTGCTCGATCGTCCATGCGCGGGGTTGCATTGCAATACGATGGTTACAACTCCTCGATTGTTGACCGTACAATAGTAAATCGTTCATGCGCGGTAGGCCTAAGCATATTCAACCACAACTAAGAAAACTAGCTAATAAACCAGGTCCATCTTGAGATACAGTATTTAATATGTAGTAGGCTGTGATAGAATTCAACAAATTTAACCGCTAAATAATAAAACATGGTTGATTTTACAACTAATATAATCAATTATTTTTCAGAATATTTCAACAAACGTGACCACTGTTAAATCGGAAACCGACTTTCAAGATGACTTCAAGCACAAGAATATTGATGACGCAGTACGCCAAATCAATTATGAAGATCCTAAACCAACTAACTCTAATTCACAATGCGGAGCATTCAATAATCAGGTACCTACTTTAGACTGAAGAAGTATTTAATTGTCTGCTCTTTGTACACCATAATAATGAACCAAAGGTTATTTGATATTTTCGCATACCTATCTTAAAAATGTTTATTCATAATATTAGGTACCACTTAACGCATTCGCTGCTGACTATATAATAAGATTTTAATTGCCCCCTTTAAAATGCACGTTAATTACATCGATCGGCCGCCTGGTCATTACGCGCCGTGTGCGTCTTCCACGTCCAAAGTATTAATGGACAAACGAATAAAAAGTACGAATATAAACGAAAATATATGTCAAAATTAAATAATAAATAATGTACAATCTATAAAGTTATGTTATGCGTCAATTACATTGAGCTTCTTTACGAGCTGTTTATTGGCGAATTTAAAAGCGGGCGATTCAGCTACTGCGATTTGATGATTACACACAAAACTTTCCATTCGTTGAAAAGCCACAATCCAGCCACTATTTTGACGGAACGTAGTTCGTTTTTTACCGGGAGGTTGGTACTGCTCTCTACTGCGCAGACGCAGTAGGCCCACACCCCGGTGTGTAGCGTATAAAGTTGACCGGCTTTCAACTTTTCTTGGTAGAGTGTTTACAACCTGCTTATTACTCGTAGCTTATTCGATGATTACACTGGGCGAGTTTACAGGCAGATTGTAAATTCGCCAATAAACAGCTCGTAAAGAAGCTCAATGTAATTGACGCTTTACATCAGCTATATATCGTAATATTCGAATTCACATTGTCGATGTACTCCAATAAAGTGTCAACAGTCATAGTCAGTGTAGTAGTCATTATTTGAAAATAATTTCTCCATCAACATTTTTAAAGCCATGTAAATTTGCCATTTTAGTCAAGATATTTCACTTGTCTCAGGCTCGATAGAATTTTAAAAATCCTTTTACACATTAATTGGTAGAATTTTCCTCCACAATCGAACTAGTGTTTTTGGTTTAATTTTGTACCAAGATTTGTACCATTTATCGCATCCAGTATTGTCATTTTTTCTAAAATTAAATGAAATCGTCATCTTCGTTGCAAAGGTCTTTAAGAAAGTCAGTTCGTCAATGTCGTTTCGTTAATAAGATTACCCCTTGATCCATTGACGTCCCATGGGGGTAGGCAGATTGAGCGTCGCTTGGGGGTGGCAGTTATTTGAAGGGCGGCATATCGAAAAGAATCATTAGGTGTATAATATATAAATAGGTATCTTAACTAAGTAATAACATAAATATCTTTCCATTGAAAAAATCAGCTCACCGGATGGAAAGGTTTAACAGGACTGTATTTTTTTGTTGGTTTCGCGATGTCTAGTTTACTTCCGTTGACCTTGGACGTCAAGTTCTTTTTGACCAACAATGACACGTGCAGATTTTTGCATTATATTTGAATTATAGGTAGATACCTACATACTTACCTAATTTAAAATTTATCCAAACATATTTTTGCTGGTCACTCGCAAGTTTTGGAAGTTGTCATGTGTATTTTAAAATGTATCTGAAACCGTGGAGTCTCAATATTGTTTATTAATTGACATATAGATGGCATTTAAATAAAATTAGATTTAGTGGTAATTATATTTTGTTAGTGATGTATCACATTTCTTAAATGTAATGTCATGAAAGAATGATAAAAATATTCTTTAAAAATATTGGGTGGCATTTTGTCTAGGGACGCCACTGCCCTGGTCCATGGGTTGAATGAAAGATTTAATATTCCGTTTTCAATAATATGCTTTCATTTGGAATAAAATAATCATTATCTAATAATAACAGCACTGCTTTCGGTGGCAACCCTTATATTTCAAAAAAATCTCTAACTTCTGCAACCCATTTAATTTTAAACAAATCTTCAAAGATCTTTCTATCCATCCATGTTCCTTTTAAAGTTTAACTGAATATAAAAAACTAACCAACACCAACGGCAAATTGTATTATTAGTTTAATGAAAACAAATAAATATGACTGACAAAGTTTAATGTGCACCATTTATGTCAAATCCTAACAGCCTACCTCCACCCTTAACACACTGATACATTCTTACTCACATTAATAAGACGATTAAAGGATTCTCAGCCCCTAAAACGATTTTATGTAGTTCTGAGAAATATGAGAAAATCTCATATCTATGAAATCTGTGAACTTAACGTATTTATTTTTTAATTCATTACATTCTAAAGAGTATTTTGGCTTTCCATTTTAGGGGTATTTGAAAAGGACACCCAACCATTTTAGCAGGTTTTGAAATTTACCCTAATTTTTGATCATACGTATTGACGGTTTGTGGCGTTTTTTAAAGTTCAATCTTTGGCTAGGATATAGGTAACAAAAATATCACTCTAAATACATATCTAAAGCGTCAATTACATTGAGCTTCTTTACGAGCTGTTTGTTGGCGAATTTATAATCTGCATGTAAAGTCGCCCAATGTAATCATCGAACAAGCTAACAAGCAGGTTGTAAACACTCTACCGAGAAAAGTTGAAAGCCAGTCAACTTTACACGCTACACGCCGGCGTGTGGGCCTACTGCGTCTGCGCAGTAGAGCGCAGTAGCAACCTCCCGGTAAAAAAAACTAACTACGTTCTGTCAAAATAGTCGCTGGCTTGTGGCTTCTCAGCGAATGGAAAGTTTTGTGTGTAATCATCAAATCGCAGTAACTGAATCACATGCTTTTAAATTCGCCAACAAACAGCTCGTAAAGAAGCTTAATGTAATTGACGCTTAACTTAATAAAATAAATACATGTATAAAATTACGTTATCACATTTCTTCATATTTTATTTACAATTAATACTTTTCTTTTAAGATCGTTGTTATTTAAAATAAAATCTTCTTTCTTTCATTATTTTTTAGGTCATCGTTACTGACACTGTGAAGGTTAACCCAGTGAATCCCAAATCGAACTGGTGTGTGTCGGAAGCAGACGAAACTTGCATTGACATAGTAAATATTGATGAAAAAGACATTAAAAAAGAATTCGACAATTGTAATAAAGTGATAACGAATACACTGGACACTATTAACCGAGATGTCATTCAATTTAACCCAGAGTTAGTCGCAGTTATAATAGTTGAAAAAAGTCATTTTTATAATTATAATTTTGCGTGCAGCATTTGTTACGAATTTTTTGAAACAATTGATTTACTGAAAATTCACAAAGTGATTCATAAAAGCCAAGAGGTGAAAGCGAATTATTCTAATGTAAAATTAACTAATTATAACAATGCGAGTGAGTTGAAGCTACATGTGATAAAATGTGAGGAATGTAATTTCTCATCTATAAAACCTAGTCACATGAAAATACACAAAATGATTCATTCTGGCGAGAAGCCAAATAAATGTGATAGTTGTGACTTCTCATGCTTACGATCCGCTGACATGAAATTACACAAAATGACTCATTCTGGAGAAAAGCGGTTCAAATGTAATGAATGCAATTACTCGAGCATACGGGCTGGTGCGATGAAATTACACAAAATGACACATTCTGGTGAGAAACCATATAAATGCGATATGTGTGACTACTCATGCATAACACCTACTAACATCAAATTTCACAAAATGACTCATTCAAGTGAAAAGCCATTTAAATGTGATAAATGTAGTTTCACATGCATACGATCAACTGACATAAGAATACATAAAATGACTCACTCTGGAGAAAAACCATTCAAATGTAGTGAATGCAATTACTCATGCATTCGGGTTGGTACAATGAATATACACAAAATGACTCATTCTGGCGAGAAACCATATAAATGTGATACATGTAATTACTCATGTATAACATCTAGTAGCATGAAAAGACATAAAACGACTCATAAAAAGAAAACTCATACAGATGTGATCACGTGACTTAATAGAGGGAAAAACCACTTCAATTGTGTAAATATTACTATTCATGTACACAACCAAGTGATATGAAATCACTCATTCTGATTCAAAATGATACATTATGGTGAAAAGCCATTTTCATGTAACAAAAGTATTAATTGGTCACGCATAGTTTCACTCATTTAGTGCTAACAACGCGACAAGCGCGTATGCAGTAGTTGGCCATTAGATATAATTAGCATGATATTTAAATGTGGTAATTAAAAAGTCATTAACTGGTCAGGATTGAATGTATTGTAAGTTAAAATGTCACTAAATATATCGTGAATGAATTAATTTATTCTTTCATAAAATATTTTAGTGTTAGAAACAATTTGGTAAAAATAAAAAGTGTAGCAAATTTGGTTCGATTTACAATACATACAGAAAATATATGTTTATACCATTCATTTGTTATTAATGTAAATTGAATTGTTGTTTAATTTAATAAAACGCAATTTTTTTTGTAGCACTAGTTATATTTTTGTAGTACTATTAATAGTTGAAAATGTCCCTCTGAGGCGGACGAAACCGGTCCTAATTTTTTGATTAAAAGTGGAATAAGTACTAAAAAAATGCGTTTTATTTTAAATTAAACAACAATACAATGCAGTTCCACCATGAATTATTGACAGTTAACAAAATAAAAGAAATGTAAATTGACTTGTATTAAAATTAATGAGACATTATCCTGCCCATATTTGAATAACTTATTGTTGTAGAACCAGAAAGGAGAACAAGAATATTAAGAATTTACAGAAGCATAACATGATAAAGAATCATTATTTGTGTCGCTGAGTTTCAAAACCCGTTATAAGACTTTTTCATTATGTTGATAAAATCAATAAAAACTTTTTGAACTAAAAAGGTTTTTTGAGTGTTTCATTATAGCGGAATTTGATCGACACATTGATTTTGTTTCATAAATGACAGTTAATCGTAGCGGATTTTGAAAGAGGCGATAAAATTTTCATGTAGAGATTTTAATAACGAAACACCGATATTATTATATATATCTTAATTATTTCAAAAAAGTGTTACAGCGGATTTGAAACTCAGCGACACATTTAGAGTTTTTTAAAATTAACTCTATTATGTAGTGATGTCAGAGTAGATTCTGATAATATAATATGCATTCACATAACTAAATACAAAGAAGATAAAAATGGAGTTTGTTACTAAACATTATTATAATTTTAAATGACTAAAAGTAAATGCTTAAAATAGGTAGGTAGGTACCTACTTAATACAAAATATTTAGGTTTAATTTTAATTTCAGGTCAGGAATGATCAGGTTTTACATTATTATTATCTAGCTAATTTTATCAATTTGTGTTCGATTGTCGCTAAAGTAACAATATCACGTCGACGTGAAAACAATCAAACAAGTAGGCAATTATGAAAAGCTTTGGGCAAAAGTAATTTTTAAAAACCTTTGTCATACTTACCTATAAATCTTATAATAATGAATTAATAAAAATGGCTACATATTCATGAAGCATTATTTATATTTAGTAGGTACATTTAAAAATAAATGAATACAACAATTTTGTGTTATTGTAGACACGTAGGAGGTTAGAATTCCATAACCAATAATTAATGTATTGCTGTTTTAGAGACAAATAAGTTTATAGAGGTTTTATCATACACACTGTCATACAGTTGTCGATGCTCTTGTCTGGGGCATAGACAACAACAGTAGAAACGGATACGCTGAATGACAGCTCACGAATTACCCTCTTTCGTTGGACTGTCCAACATAATATTACGTACCAAATAATATATTACCAAATGAAACATTGTAATTCGTATTCGTTGTCACTAATAAGCAACTTAAAACAATCTTACAAAAAAAGAGTGTTTTCGTTTACGTTGCCGAAAAACATTCTGTAAAACATAGGTAATAAATGTTGTAGGTATTCTTACACCAAACAACATGACATACAAACATCTATAAGTTATTGGATTAATTAAAAGTCTTGGCAAAACTAATAAGTAGTCAGAAATCGTGTTCCCGTGGAAATTCTGCCAAATAGGTCCAAAATACAACGGTTTGTTTTGATTTGTTTCAATGAAACATACCTGTAGTTTATTATCTATGACTTTGTCTATTGCCATGTTATTGTCACGTCTGTCAATGTAAATTACATATTTTCCACCCTACATCGTAAAACATTGATTTAAATACCTAAAATGGATGTAAAATGCGAACCAAATGAATTCAAAATTGATGCTGAAGGACATCAATGGTTCGAAGTGCCAGTACTGCATCCAAACTGCCTGGACGCCAATATTTGTATAAAACAAGAAAATACCGAAGATGCCAACTTTACTTTAGAGGTTAGTTTTTACGAATATACCTATTGTGTTTAAGTATAAAGATTCTTGATCACATGAACGACTAAATCCGAATATGTACTCTTCTATACAACACTACTCAACAACGGAACATAAAAAGGAATGTGTGGTGAATGCAAACACGACATTTGTACCAATAAGGCTAGACTTTCAACCAATTCGTATGGATTCATTTCATTGTATGATTATTGTTAGAGTATCACAAGAATTAGTGTTTTACCCAGAAGCGAGTGGTGGAGGTAGGCTGTTAAGATTCGTCATAAATAGTGCACACTAAACATTGTCAGCCATACTTATTTGTTTTCATTGAACTAATAATACAAATTGCAGATAGTGTTGATTAGTTTTTAAAATTTTATTAAACCTGCTTAAATTAAACCACAATAATTGTTGAGGCATGCTATGGGCGATCCGACATAAACATTGCACACCTTTTCAGTCATACTTATTTGCTGACGCGTTTGCATTAGTTGGCCATTAGATATAATTAGCATGATATTTGAAGGTGGTAATTAATTAGTAATTATCTGGTCACCAGTGATTGTGTTAATTGATATTTAAAAACTAACAAATACTAGGTATCTATACATTGTGATCTTTGTTCAATGAAAACAAATACGTATGTCTAACAAAAATGTGCACTATTTATGTTGGATCGTAACGGCCTACCTTCACCCTTCGCCACTGGTGTTACCTTCATTTTCTTATGTCGCGTCATTAGCTTCGATGGTGCAGATGGTAAATGTTCTGGAGTTTCTTCGTCATAAACGTATTTTTGCAAATAAGATCCAACCCACACGTATTATAGCACTCAGAAAATTCAATATTTGAGACATAATTGATTTAAAAATATGATTTGTGATTTTTTAATTTAAACGTCTGATGGAATGCTCTTATTTAAATTTAGTTAAAATTAAATAATCACACATTATTTTAAATCAATTTAGAGTCAAGTAGGTAATGAATTTTATCAGCGTGCTTTACGTGTCGCTTGGATCTTATTTGTAGAAATACGTCCAATTAAGGATTGTGTTATGGTTTGAGTAATAGTGTTATGAAAACTGTCATTATGTTTTGTGTAAGCGTGACCGTTTCGAGAAATACTTTACTAACAATCTTCTTATTATATCACAGCGCCACTACGACGGCCATGAGACATAAACTTTTCGCTCTCAAGTGACACTTATTTCAAAATTGCGATATGTGGCTGTACATTGCCGACTCAAGTAGAAAGCCGATACATTCACAACGACTGGACCTACCTTTGCCGCCCCTCCCGTTGTTGTCTATGGATGACCTGTCATTGTTCTATAGAGTGCTCATACTGACGCGTCTGTCGTGTACACACAGGGTATGGTTTGATTTGGATGGATGAGTTACATAATAAATAATACACTATCATTAACACATCTACAAATATAATGCATATATCAATGCTACACATTTTTTAGAAATCGATATTAGCACCGGTTTTTGTGTGTAAGACTAGTCTGACTTTGACAGCTGATGAATAAAAGGAATGTATATTATTTATAAATAACACTGATAGATATTTGATTTGAGAATGTTTTATAATCAATTTGAAACAATAAAGGGCTAATCAATATGTCAAGCAATCTGGGCTCTGATTGTGACAGCTGAAAAGTGGACCACTCGTTGTTTGTGCAAAAATTTATGCTCAGGCTTCATTAATCTAAAGATGGCGGTGGGCTGTATCTCAAAATATCCCTTGCTTTTGAAGAGCATAGATAAGAAGATATATTATCAAAAGACACCGTACGCCATCTTGATTTTATATCTGTTTTTTCAGGACCCTGTAACGGTCGACACTTATACACATATTAAATCGGATATTGATTCTCAGCAAATTGACGTCAAGGATGAGAATATTGAAGATACAACGGCTACTTACAGTTATGGAGATGCACAACCCGAATGTTCAAATTCATAACGGAGACCAGACAGTCAGGTATATTAAAACTAATACTTATAGGTAATTTTCTAAACTAAACTAGTTATTCGAATAATAAATGCACAAGGTTTTAAAACACAGCATTTGTAATTAATATACCTACCTACATATTTCGGATATCTTCTTCAGAAATATATTAATATATATCATGTATGTTTAAATTCTTACATTTTCTAAAGTCAACGAATGTACAATGCCCAACTATAAAATAATTGCTAGTACGTAAAAACTAAAATCGTTTTATTTATTATTATTGAATTACAGTACACGATTTTTTATTGAACATACATAATTTGAAAACACATCTCAGAAATATATAACCACTAGAAAAAATCCTTAAAATAAGAAATACATCAAAATCCGAATCTATGCCTTTCAGTATTCTCGCCCATGTGCTCTTACCAATATGCTATGTGTGTCTTATCTAATCGTGACAAATTTAACTAACAGTTTTTATAATACTCTCTGTAGCGCTTTCATATTTATTATTTTGAATGTTCACATAAAATTATTTAAATTTGAACGTGGAAAAGTCCATATAATATTTTTATATAGTTAGTTGATATATTCCTCCTACGTGAGGAGTATATAGGTGGGCGTTGTTTTATAAATTCTTAAATTAGGGTCCACCCATTCGGTGTGCTTATATGCTTTATTATTTTTATAATTTGTTTACATATTTTTTATACTGTTTTTATGATAGTGCATATTATAATATGTCATTCTTCTTTACATTGTTTTAATTCTTTTTATTTTCTTTTAAATGTCATGTTGTAAACGTCTTAAAATAATTTCAATTTGTAATTTTCACTGTATGTAAAATAAAATGAATTAGAATTTAAATGTTGGTTAAGTTTTCATCGATGGTCATTATTTTGGATCAATGTTTCATTGTGCTCTTGTGTATATTATATAAAACTGGATTTATCATTCATTTTTTTTTCAGTCTAAAGCTGCAATCACTGCAATGGCGAAAGATGCGACTATCACATCATCAGAGAAATTGTCAGAACAACCGCCATACGATGACTTTGAATTTGAATACATGAAATTAGAACATGATTGTCATTCCGGTGAAAAGCCTTTAAAATTGGACAAACGTAATTCTAGTGGCAAGTCATTAATGTGTGACCGATCTGATTCTTTAAGTGTAGCATCTTTTAGCAGGGTATCAAACAAGATTACTCATTCTGAAGAGGAGCTATTTAAATGTGAAGACTGTAATTTCTCATGCATGCAAGCTGGAGATATGAAACAACATAAAAATACGCATTCTGGTGATAGGCCATTTAAATGTGATGAATGTTCTTATTCGTGTGTACGACCTGATAAGTTAAAAACACACAAAATGACTCATTCTGGTGAAAAGCCTTTTAAATGTGACCAATGTATTTTCTCATGTGTAAGATCCGACAAGTTGAAAACACACAAAATGATTCATTCTGGTGAAAAGCCATTCAAATGTAGTGAATGCAATTTCTCTTGTATTCAATCTGGAGACTTAAAATTACACAAAATGACTCACTCTGGTGAAAAGCCATTTAAATGTGACGTATGTAGTTTTTCATGCATACGATCTGGACATATGAAATTACACAAAATGACTCATTCTGGTGAGAAGCCATTTCAATGTGATGAATGTAATTATGCATGTGCACGATCCGGTAAAATGAAATTACACAAAATTACTCATTCCGCGGAAAAGCCATTTAAATGTGACCAATGCAATTACTCGTGCATACAACCCATACACATGAAAGCACATAAAATGACTCATTCTGGTGAAAAACCATTTAAATGCGATGAATGCAATTACTCAAGCACACGATCTACTGACATGAAAAGACACTAAAAGACTCATCCTGGTGAAAATGGATTTTAATATAAGAAATAAAAAAACAAATCAAGTGATATTCATATTGATGTATCCGGTTTTTTGTAAAAGACGTGTAATACAATAATTTTAATGATTATAACGGATTTGAGCAGATAGGCACAGAAAACCGTTTAATTAATGCTAAACTCTCATGTACCACAGGTTTGTGGTGTGTGGTTGTGCTGTTAACAGGAACTACTATAGACGTGAAACACATTTTATAGGTTAAAGCCCATATCAACGACGCACCACAAATTTAGTCATAAATCATTTTGAAGATGCAATACTGTTGTTGCTTTTATTACGTCATAGTAAAGAAGCATCATCCTATCCAAGACCTGAATAAAAACGTACCATAAGTGAGAAAGCATTCGCGACGTTTATATCTCCGCAATATGCGTTAGAGTAAGAGATTCAAAAAATGCGAGCATATGTTGCTGAAATTTATTGTTTTAGTGTTAAATATAAAGTTAGTGGTAACTATTTTTAATTAATTTAGTGAAAAAATTTATATTTAACTATGGCGTGTTGTTTTAATTTGGTAGCTTTACTGAGAAGCATCACGATGGTATAACATTTCAGTGTTTAGTTAATAATAATAAAATTGAAGTTCTACTGTGAGTTATATGCATGAAACACGGCTTCATTTTGCAGAATAATAGCCACTCTCTTTATATTATTACTCTAAGGTCCTAACAGTATGCTTTTAGGATTATGTTCATCATATTATAGAAAAAAAGAAGATCTGATGTCACCTCATATTTCGAGTGCTTAGTGTCAAACAACACTATCTACAAAAGTGCAACTTTACAGGAGAGCCAAAAATCGTTATTTTAGATTCTTGTAACTCAACAACGGAAATGTTTATGTATAACCTAATGTTTATATTTTATAATTTATTGTGTATTGTACATTTATCTTGCTTATGATAATGTTAAAATTTATAGGGATAGTTTTAAAAAAATATGAAAACATGGGTAACTTATGAAGTTAGCGTTAAACTTTACTGAGGATTTAATAAGAAATTAGAAAAGATTGACATAACGTTGTTTGACTATCATGTAGCCATACACGTAAAATAACGTTATCTCAAAAAAAAAACACTTTTTTTGTAGATAACGTTGTCTGACTTTAAGCACTCGATTTTATGCAGTTGTTTCGTTGTAAGTGTATATATTTTAAAATATTTATGTCTGACAGTAAAATGACGAAACTATACGTTTTATAACTGATAAATGTCCCACATTTACTGTAATTGCGCTGGACTATGCTATAATTTTAGTCTATTACAGCAGTCGAAACCGACTGTAGTTGGTGATCTGTGTGAGTTATAAATTTATAAATGATACAATTATGGTACATTTGTTTTAAAATGCGCCTATTCTTACTAGACAATTTATGATATTATTAGAATGTAACGGAATGGCTATGGTTACAGTATTATGTTCTTAGTTAACTTTTTTCGATATCACATAATAATCGAAACTGAAAATTGACTTTTGTTACATAAAAAGTTTTTTCAACCAGAGTAAAGTGTTGTGTTTTAAAAAAAGTTTGAACATTCAGTTCAGAATTTAAGGTCAAATGGTCGAGTCTTTGCTAGCTGATTACATCGACAAGCAAAAACAACCAATCGTTATCTTTAATAATTATTGCCTCGAAGTATAGTTTAAGAAAAAGTACGTAATTAAATAGAAAATAAAGCTCCGTAGTGCATAGTGAATAATAATACCAATATGTGTATTTTTTTGTGTCTGGAGGGAACCAAAAAAACATTTCTCACCAACCAAACCAATAATTGTCGTCTCAATTTACTAGTCTGCTTCCTAATACCCATATGTAGGAATGATAGTTTGAACAAATTTCCAATGTTTTACTGTCTTAAAATAATATACACCCACGCGGGTACATAAAATTCGAATTATTTTGTTTCATTTTTATAAACAATATTCAAATATTAAGCCTCCCACTCAATAATGATCTAATTTCTTTTATTTTGTTAACTGTCAATTCATGGTGAAACTGTATTGTATTGTTGTTTAATTTAATAAAATGCAATTTTTTGTAGTACTTATTTTCAACGTTAAAAATGTCTCTTTGAGGCGGACGAAACCGGTCCTAATTTATCGATTAAAAGTGGAATAAGTACTATAAAAAACAATTGCTTTTTATTAAATTAAACAATACAATAATGATCTATGTTACATTATTGGGAATTTTGATATAATCAAATAAAACTATTTTTGGGGAGAAATTATGTATAATTAAAAGGCCTCTCCTGAATTCCTTAATCACTTATTTTTATTCTTCTTCCATTTTTTCATGTGATTTTTTCTCTGTAAAGTTTTTTTGCATCCGTAGGGCTAGTAAAAATTTTCGTGTCAAACATCATTATTGTACGGTGGCCAATATAACGAATCAAAAACAAGTTAGGTAACTACTTAATGTTGATAGATCAAAAAAATAAATATGCCAAAATAGAGGCAATGTATTGTAGATCATTGTTGCATATTTAGTTTAAAACTGCCAAAATGTAACAGGCTTGGACGATGTGTAACATTTTTTTTATAAGAAATAGGTTTTAGCTTCATTTCTTCTTTGGCCATATCCGCTGTTTAGTTGGAACATAATATGGACATCACGCGGCGCCTCCAAGAATCCCTGTCAATCGCCGGTCTTCTTGCTTCGTTCCAGGATAAACCAGCATTCCGTAGCTCTACCGTATAAACTATATAGAATATAGTATTTAGCGGCTTTCCAGGACGCAGGTATTAGGTCGGCTTTAAGAAAAGCAAGCTTTCATGTTACTATATTACACAGAACAATTTACAATGAATATTTATAAGAAAAATCTTTTAATAATTGAAAAGTAGCTGGCTATTAGTCCTATGAATCACATCACAACCAGCGCTCGAAATAAAAAAAATACAAACTGGAGCGCTCGATACGTTTACGAAAATATTAACATACCTTTTTATGTGTATTTTACTAAAAATATGTATTTCGGTTTAATTGTTATACTACACTATACTCACATAGTTGTTTTCACGAGACGGAGCGATAATTTTGGTGATTGTATTAACCGGAACGGCGCTCCGGTTCATTTCCAGACCTGATCACAACCCATGGGCACGGAACACGTCATGTTGTAAAGTGGAACTAACTCTTACTTTCATTTTCGAGTGGTGCACAATATTCGTTACTATTTTAGGTAATATCCGTAGAAAATATAAAGGAAAATAATTATATCTATGCCTTTCAAGTCAAAAATTTTTATTTTGTGATTCATTTGTTTGCATTTCATAAATTACACGTATATAGCTCTGTAATATTATAGTTAAACTATAAAACAAGTGTCGCTTATTCGATATACAACAATAATGATTGAAATTATTTTTTAAACAAAACAAATAGTTTTACAAAAATATAAGATATTTTATTAAATTCAATTTTTATAAACCTTAGAATCATTCAATTACGTTGCACTCGTAATAAATAAAATTTTGTTGTGACTACTTTTAAATAAATGTGGTTCTGATATTTAAAAATAAAAATACATGAAAAATAGTATACAGTAATTAGGGGAAAACAATATAATATGAATACGTCTATAGCGTCAATTACATTGAGCTTCTTTACGAGCTGTTGGCGAATTTATAATCTGCATGTAAAGTCGCCCAGCGTATTCATCGAACAAGCTAACAAGCAGGTTGTAAACACTCTACCGAGAAAAGTTGAAAGCCGGTCAACTTTTCTCGGTAGAGTGTTTACAACCTGCTTATTAGCTTATTCGATGATTACACAGGACGACTTTACAGGCAGATTTTAAATTTGCCAATAAACAGCTCGTAAAGAAGCTCAATATAATTGAGGCTTTAAGAGTTCTTGACAAATTTAATATTGAAAATAATGGTTCTATATAATAAACGTTTTTCTTTTTTAATATTGATTATTAACTTCTGATACCCAATTCTTTTCTCGAGATTATTTGTGATGTAACTCTAAACTGTATCCTTAAATAGTACTTTCATAATATGTCAATAATCACAAGAATATGATAAATAATATGATTAATATTAGCAAATAACTTACTAATAAAATAACTAATCATATATATGTTGAAGATTTTTCTCCAGAATGAGTAGCTTTGTGTTTCTTCATTGTGCCTGATTGTATACATGAGAAATTGCATTCGGCACATATAAATGGCTTTTCACCAGAATGAGTCATTTTGTGTGATTTCATGGCACTAGACTGTATGCATGAGTAATCACAAATATCACATCGAAACGGCTTTTTACCAGAATGAATCATTTTGTGTATTTTCATCTTACTAAAAGTAATGCACGAGTAATCACAAATGTCACATTTAAATGGTTTTTCTCCAGAATGAGTCTTTTATGTGCTTTTATGTTACTAGAAGTTCTACAAGAATAATTACAAATTTCACATTTAAATGGTTTTTCACCAGAATGTGTCATGATGTGTTTTTTCATATCACTATATTGTATGCATGTGATATTACATTGATCACATTTAAACGGCTTATCATCTGAATGAGACATTTTATGTTTTTTCATGTTACCAGTTTGTGCACATGAGAAATTACATATACTACATTTAAAAGGCTTTTCTCCGGAATGAGTAAATTTATGCGTTTTAAGATTACCAGAAGTGACACATGAATAATTACATTCGTCGCATTTAAATGGTTTCTCACCGGAATGAGTCATTCTATGCGATTTCATGTTACTCAGCTGTATACATGTGTAAGGACATTCACTACATTTGAATAGCTTTTCGCCAGAATGAGTCATTTTGTGAGATTTCATGTTGCCATATTGTATAGATGTGTAATTACATATCTCACATTTATATGGTTTTTTGCCAGAATGAGTCATCTCGTGTGATTTAATGGTAGAAGATTGTTTACATGAGAAATTACATACATTACATCTAAATCTCTTTTTACTCTTGATAGTAATGACTTTACCATGTAACGATTTATGAAGCTTTAGTAAGTGAACCGATCCAAAGAAAAAATAACAAATATTACATACAAAGTAATTATCATAAATATATATCTTTTCAATATTTACAACAGCTACTAATTCGCGGTTAAATTGAATGAGATCGCTTTTAACATTTAAATGTGTTTCGTTACACGTGTCGAGTTCCTTTTTGACGTATTTTTCATCAATGCGTATATCTCCATAAGTTTTATTTACTTGTGACATGCAACAAGTCGTTTTGAGATTAGCTGTATTTGTCAATACGTTGCTAGCAGAGATTACCTAAAAAAAAAATGAATTAATTTTAATTGAAAAACATATGTTATGTTGCGTCTAATTCAAAAAAGCGGTAAGTCCACATTTGGTCATAATCGCGAAAAAATACGCAAGTATTCTTTGTATAATTTTACAAAATATGTATTGATCTATAAATTCCAAACGCGACAAAACCCTACGAAAAAAGATAAGTCTCGAATTATTACAAAAAGCGCCAAGTCTGTGTTTAATATTATTTAAAGCTTGGTTGATTTCGCGCGTGTTTAAGTCAGCCAATAATGGAACGTTCAACATTGGAAATGGCGTCTCCCATGATGTAGCATCCGGTAAACTCATGACAGTGTCACGGAAATATGTGCCTTATGCGGGATAAATTAAAAAGTGAGATTCTAGTAGCGCCAAGTCCAATTTGATTTTGCCTATATTTATTACATTCAAGAGTTCATCGGCTGAAACAAATTGCCATTTGATTCTAATTTTGACATAGAATATAACGGATAATTCATGTTAAAACAAATAATTGAAGTTTGAAATATAAAAACGTTATTTTACGCAAATATCGAATTGTGGAGTTGTCGCTTTTTGTAATTAGACGCCTCTTTTAATAAATAGAAAATTCATATACATATATTCTTTTCAACACTGCCTAGAAGACCAATAACAGTAGTGAATTTAGTAATAGAATTGAAACAATCACAAACACACAGTTGTTGAGAAATATATAGTGTCTTCACCAATGTCGGAGCTCCCGAATGAAAGGCCAGCACTTTACGCACTGCGCCACCAGAGGTATGCAAAATTATTATCTGGGTGACATAGAACAGTACTTCTCAAAATAGGGGACGCGGCCCCATGGAGCTGCCAAGGAGCCGCGAAATATTTCAGTATTTGAAAAAAATCATAAAAATGTGATCACTGGACGATACTGCAAACCTTGCTAATTATCATTTCAAACATTGTACCGCATATTGATTTATTATGTAAAAATATGCAATCATTCCCCTATCATTAAATGGTGTTTTTAATTATGTGTAATAAATTTTAAGTTATTTCGTTTTTAATTTTTGCTTTACAAGCTAATAAATAAAATGTTCTCTTATTTTTAATGAAAATGTATCTATAATAATAATTGATACTGAATAACAAATAAAGTAGGTACTGTTGGTTACTAAATACTAATATTTTTGGAGAGAGGAGCCTTGGATTTATATTTTCTGATTTCGTGGGACGCGGGACGAAAAAGTTTAAGCACTGAATTATAGAATATGTATTTAAGTCAAAGCAACTGGAGAGTGTAGGCGCTGGGTCGTCCGGGATGTAGGAAGTTTTTGAAAACCCACTAAGGGTTGTAGTCCCATAAATGATGAAAATACTACTTATATGTTAAAATGTCTAAGATGCTAGAACGAAGACCCAATTCATGCGGGCGCCTCTTGTAATTAAGCCGGATTTATACACAATATAAATCATAAAGGTCAGTAAGTAATCCCGAAAATGTCTTCAAAAATATTTCTCACAATATGTGGGTACATGTGAGAATATGTTAATATAATATTATTATCATCTTATTTGTGGAGTAATAAATGCACAAGATGACATAGGTACATCCGTTTGACACTACAAAGTAACATAATACACCTACATTTTAAAATTACAATTAACCTTCAATTAGAAGTTGGAAGGAACAATTAATTTAATAAACTATTTTTTTTTATTCAACGAATTAATTGATATCCTGATTTAAGTAGTTCGCTCTAGTTTTTTTTTGCAACCACACGAGGCTGCAAATTTACTAGTTATTACTTCGCTGATTACTCTCCGCGACCCCCGACATCACGAGTTTTTAGGTTATCTTTTCTGTAGGCTACATGACGTAAAAAATGAGTCCGGTAAAGGAAAACTGAGGAGAATCTGTCTCGTAACTGGAGTTTTTATGGATTAGGCCAGCGCCATCTTTAGATTAATAAAGCCTGAGCATATGTCCAAGAACAAGTGGTCCACTGTTCAGCGGTCAAAATCAGATCCCAGATTGCTTGACATATTGATTCGCCCTTTCTCGTTTCAAATTGAATTATAAAAACCTCTCAAATCAATAATAAGTTAACTATCAGTGTTATTTATAAATAATATAGGTACATTCCTGTTATTCATCAGCTGTCAAAGTCAGACTAGTTCTTCACACAAAAACCGGTGGTTATTTCGATTTCCAAAAAATATGTATCATTGATCTATGCATTACATTTGTAGATGTGTTAATGATAGTGTATTATTTATCATGTAACTCATCTATCCAAATCAAACCATTCCCTGTGTGAACCCGACAGTATAAGCACTCTATAGAACAATGACAGGTCATCCATAGACAACAACGGGAGGGGCGGAAAAAGTAAGACCTGTCGTGAATGTATCGAGTTTCTACTTAAGTCGGCAATGATTAGGCCCGAAGTTATAATAGTTATAATATACAAACTAAACAGAAGATAAATATTGACGATTTCACATAATTAAATAGGAATGATTAAAATTTAATTTACCTGTTTTTTTGGTATTCTATCAGAATACGAACAACAGGGTTGAGGTTCTTCATAATTCATTGAGCTCATTGGAAATTCATCTTTGATGTTAACTGGCTTGAAACTGATTTCAGATTTTATTTTTACCTGGTTTTTTGCAGAAATCTATAAAATCAATACATTATGTAAAAATTAATGGTTATATTAAAATACAATTTCATAGATCTTTGATTCTCTTAGTAGGTATTTCCCAAGCGCTAACGAAGTAGAAAAATTCATGTACCATTTCAAAAATAGGCGTTGTTGAATCATATAAACTTGACTTGATTAGCTTAACGGCGGACGTGCTCAGCGTGGGTCAAAATGGAGCTTTTTTCTATTTTCAAAGCATGATCCAGGACATACCTTAAACGTTGTAGATAATCTATTTGTATAATTTTGAAGCCTTATTATCCTTTATATTTATTTTAAGCATTTGATGACTGCATAAAGTATTTTTATTACATAAAATAGTATTCTTTGAAACCTCTCGCTCTAATGTTTTAGAATATAGTTATATTTCAGTACGTCCATGTAAAGTGGTGTTAAAATTTTTTACATTTATTTATTTTTAAAAGCATTTATAAAATCATTACCGAGTAAAATTTATGTCGACATTATTAAATATTTACAATAAAAAAATATATTGATAATCTCTGTGATCCCAAATTTGACAAGAATTAGGCATATTATTATTCAAAAAATGGGCAAGATTTACACATAAAAGATACTGATTATAAGCTATGTCTTTGACCATTCAACTGTGATAAACATTCTACGAATAATGTTTGCTTTATAATAATGGTATTGACCTAAGAATAAGGTAGTATTTTTTTTAAATACGCCATTTCTATTGGCATTTCTCAATGGCTAAGCTACAACATACGGCCGTAGCCATAAATTGACAAACGATAAATAAAGTAGGGAGTAAAATGATGTTAACGCGCGTGTTTGAACATGTACCGTTAAAAAAAATCGGTTAGGAATATTTCGTGGTTAGGACCCTAGCAACCAGTAATAGTGGATAGGATTACGGATTTCTTCCGAAATAACTTTTCATACAAAACAGAATTAACTGAATATGAATTTAATTCTACTTAAAAATGGCTAAGAGTATTAAAAAAATGCATCGGCATCGTGTTCTGATATATTCAAAAAGTTTCGAATGTCTAGCTAGTCACGAAGTTAGTTAAAAATCGATTGCAAGATTTGTTCCGGACTAACAACCACCGGACAAGTAAGAATACGACCTAATAAAAACGTTGTAAAATAGGACCCACAGATTTGACATACCTAAATCTCGCGTGACACACTTTGTAAACTCCTGATAAAGAGAAATTGCAATTTGAAGTTTGGCATGCCTTCTAAAAGCACTTATAATGCTAGGTAATTCTTTTGTGCTATATGTGCATGTTTATATATCGGATGACCCTGTTTTTTTTCTAGTACCTACACCCACATATTTATAATATGTAGATACGAGTACATAATCCGTTGTTTCCTGTTAATACCTAAATTGTCGACTTACCAACTTTTGGCAGCAACACCACGATATTATGTCCCATTCAATAATCATACCTAGGCATTTGAAAAGACGTGAGCGTTAACGGCTTGAATATAATTATTAATGTCAATTCAAGAGCATATTTGAATGTAAACAAACAGGAAGTAATTACCTATTAAAGATGCATCATGTAGAAATGTGCACCACATACCTACTAGAATTCACAATCAGTACTTAATTATAAAAAAAACTAACCTCAAAAGTGCAACTTGCAACGTCGGCGTTCTCTTGCTTTTGGACTTTAGGAGCAGGAGGCTCCGAGCTCTTTTGATTACCAACGGGCACCTCAATCCTATGTTGCCCTTCTGCATCAATTTCTAATTCTTCTACTTCGCGCTTAACGTCCATTTTAAGTAGGTATGTGACTATAGGCCGTGCGCCAGTGTTTTCTTACTAAGGCTAGGGCGGTCAAAATAGTATCTATAATTTTTTGATCGATACTTCAATACTTTTTTCCCGGTAGGTTACTTAAGGCTATACTGCAATGACGTCAATATGGATGAAGCATCTGGAAAAAAAATAACACTCACTTTTTTGTCGGTCTGCCGAATGACATAATCTGTTCTAACGCCATTACAATAACGGTGATATTGCTATAAATTCCCGTTGCTTTTGGTCGGGTCTGCCGAATAGCATAATTCATATTTTAATAGCAATATCGTTCGCTCAAATAAACATTGACACTAGAAACACTGTTCTAACGCCATTACAATAAAGGCGATATTGCTATAAATTTCCGATGGGTGATATCGCATAATGGAAATTACGAAATTTTGTGACGTGCGTCTACCTATGCATGTGCGAATGTCGCTATGCGCGAATTTACTTGTTAGCTACTGTACTGAGTGCGTTGTCCATTAATAATGCCATTGCTATACTGCCCTTCCAAGGAAGAAGGCAGTAGGTAACTCGCAAAAATTGTGAAATTGAGTTATGAATGCCATCCGTTACTTAATTTTGCAAGCTATATATTATTCTGTTCACTTTAAAATCAGTATAGTCACTAAAATACCGTTAAAATCCTTAGTGAAAAAATAGACATCTTCTAAAATAATATTTTTTTTTAGCAAAAAGGCAGTAATTGCACCTTCACTGCAGTTACTGCTCGTTTATTATTACTTTGTTTGTATGTTAACATCCTGTTAATAAAAATTATCAGCGTTTTTTATTAATTCACAGAAAAATACATTAGGTATGTCATTTATCTCGAAAGTGTGTGAGAGTAGGTTACTGTCTTCTTCCTTAGAAGGGCAGCATACTAGGGTACGGTCTAAAACGATCGTGACTACGCGATGCGAAGATTGTGTGATCGACGCGTGCAGAACAAAACATAATTTGTCATAAAAATTCAACATTCGTCCATTTAATGTTATGTTTATTGTTCTATTAGTAATAATAATAATATATTCATTGACATATTTTCTTTTTCAAGTAAATGGGCAACGTTTTTTAGTCATATTTACACGATTTAAGAATTAATTCTCCAGACGCCATCACAAAACAAATTGACGTGTTCACAGCTCGACTTTCACTTTCCGATTGGTAGCGAGTCCGAAATTTCATCGCACCTATAGTTGAAAATTATTTGCCGTTTCACTGAAGTATGCTCTTAAGGGGGATGCTTATACTATCAGAGGCGAAAAGAGGCACCTAACGGAAAAATACGAAGCTTGCAATTTGAGATTTTTTTGATAATTTACAATTTCAACTCTTTTATTTAATAAATATGTATCCGAAAACATTAAAAAGATTTTTTATTTTTTTTTAAACTTAAAGATAAACTTACAATTGTAAAAAAATGTAAAAAAATGTCAATTCGTTGCAGGGTCAAATCTTATTTTTTCATTATATTTTATGGGCATATTTATTATTAAAATTTAGTTTATTAAGTTTTAGATTTTATGTGGTGTAGATTTTTGACTAATTCATCGTTTTAATGTTTTTTTATATATATTTTAAAAAACATCGATTTTAAAAAATATATAAATGTGTATAACTTGAAATCCTTTTTATGTATATCAAATTTTATTTTAGGCATGGTCACAATATTGAAGCTCGAGTTGATATAAATAAAAAGGATTTCAAGTTATACACATTTATATTTTTATAAAAATCGATGTTTTTTAAAATATATATAAAAAATATTAAAACGATAAATTAGTCGAAAATCTAAACCACATAAAATCTAAAACTTAATAAACTAAATTTTAATGATAATTATGACCATAAAATATAATGCAATAATAAGATTTGACCCTGCAACGAATTCACATTTTATTACATTTTTTTACAATTGTAAGTTTATCTTTTAGTTTAAACAAAAAAAAAATCTTTTTATTGTTTTCGGATACATATTTATTAAATAATACAGTTGAAATTGTAAATTATCAAAAAAATCCCAAATTGCTAGCTTCGTATATTTCCGCTAGGTTCTCTGCTGGCATGCGTCTCCCCCTTAATATTTTTTTTTGCTAATTTGGTTATAATTTACAATCTGATTCGCGATAATAATCGATTAGAAATATCAGTAATATTTTAGCTAATATTTTTTCCTCTTGTGTGTACTGTTTCCATGTTCTATGTTGTAAACCAATATAGGTAGGTTATTATTTTTATTATAAACGTGTCTATCTAAAATTGATCTATAATAATATGTAGAAATCAAAATTGAAGTGATTATCTCAAGACAATGATAGGAATGCCACATAATTATGAATTTGTTGATTTTTAATAAAACCAATTATTCCCAGGGCACACACTCACGTTTTACTAAAGACACGTTAGTGAACGCCAGCTTATAGAATACAGACTCCACGTAGGTACCTTTCTGTTTCGTCAGGGCCTGATGACTAATGATTATGAGCCATATGATTTGATGCCCAACCTTCCCGTCCATTTTCTTTGGCTGGATATTTTTAAAAATATTATTTATCCTGTGACTTGGTCCAGCCACGTCAGCTTCCGAAAATGGCTCAATGTTCAAGGTGCTTGGGGTTTGGTTAAACTGGCCCTAGATAGAATGTTGTTCTCCGCCGGCTCTCACATCTAAACTCTCCTCATCTGCCGAACCTTCCAAGATCGTCGATCCTGTGTTGCATATGAAGACCGCGCACATCTACTTAGCGACAGTCGCACGTAACCTTCGAAACGTATAGATATTTGGATGCGGCGATCGGGTATAGGAATGACCAATAATTCATAGGTGTCAATATGCGTCTTGACGTCTTCGATCCACAGCCCGAGAAGCATGTAACTTCTTGATTGCAACAGTAGATGTTTTTTTTTCAAACTAAAAAGTCGAATTCGTCCAATCTGTGGGGCTCCATTTGGCAACGTAACGTGTGTTTTGTAAATAACGATGACGTCACATCGACGTATTCGACACGTTGCAGATGGACGAGTTTTATTGTGAGAGCCAGCTACAATTTGGTTAGATACACAGATGCTACTAAAAGAATAAAAATGTTTAGCCTAATGCATTTAACAAGATCATCATCATGGGCGCGACAACCCGGTGTGGGTTATGCAGTCCTTTGTTATTACTTGTGACATGAAGTCACCCGACGACATGACGTAATTGTAACGTAAGCCAATACACGCTCGAGGCAATCCGCCCAACGCACACGGCTCACCATAGATATAATTATGCTGAAAAACCTATTTGTGTATAGGGACAATGGATAACGCCTTATTTGAGTAGCGTTAATTTCTCGAATGCTATTATCATTCCGGTAGTACGTCACAATGATGTCATATGACGTCATGTCGACCGGGCGACTTGAACTCGCAAGTTACAACATAAGGCCCCTGGCCAACTCTAACAGCTCCCCCCACCTGTCCCTATCCAGTGTGGCCGCTTTCGAATTCGGTACCCACAGAATACGGCAGTTGCATGCATTTCAACAGGTTGTTAAAAATATTTTTCCCATTTATGGGTATTTCAAAATAATTATTTTAAATACAATATACTTACTTGGTGGTCAACGGCTGGTCGGCCCCAAGTGGACACATTGATGCCAGTAGATGTGTTCATAGCAAAAGTTGGGAAATGCCAAACTGCCAGCAAGTCCCATCTGCTGGCCTCCCCGCGGCGACCTCCGGGCAATGCAGCGTAAGCTGTAGCTAACAGCAGGGGGCGAAGGGCGAGTGACCGGCGCCATAAAACTGGCCTTCTGGCTAAGGGAAGGAAATCCCCAACAGAAAAACCCGTCGAGCCGACCCTCAGGGCCCTCGTGGCTCAGGCCTCGGGAGCGCTGGGCTAATCACCTTGCCTCCTTAAACGAAACAGATTAAAACAACACCTACACAGCAGCCTCGGACGACAACCGGCTCTGTAAAACGACGACCTTGCATGGAAATGGACAATGAAACAGGTAGAGTAATCCTCTCTAACAACTCGAGTATGCGCATTGGGACATATAATGTTCGCACCCTGCGTACCCCCGGAAAGGACCTGCACGCCACACGCATCATGCACACCTACGCTGTGGACATCCTAGGGTTGAGCGAAGTGCGCTGGAAAGGAGCCGGGAGAAAGTTGATTGAGGGTTACTCTATTGTCTACTCAGGTCAGGAGCAATATCATCGCCAGGGAGTGGCAGTATTGATGACAAAGAGAGCGGCCCGTTGCCTCGTGAAATGGGAACCAATCTCGGAGAGACTGATACGTGCTTCCTTCAAGACGCCAGATAGCTCCTTGACCGTCTTTCAGTGCTACGCCCCCACTGAGGATGCCGACGCGCAGATAAAGGATGCCTTCTACGATTCTCTCCACGCGGCAGTCCCCGCCATCCCCCGAAGAGACCGCGTGATTGTAATGGGGGATTATAATGCGAGAGTAGGAGCAGACCCGGTGCTTGGCCCTACGGTGATGGGACGACACGGCCTCGGTGACCCCAACGATAATGGTGAGAGGCTCGTAGAGTTTGCCACTCTGTATGAGCTCGCCATCGGAGGGACTGTTTTTCCCCACAAAGATATTCACAAATATACGTGGACGTCTCCTGATGGACGCACTAGGACGCAGATTGACCACTTCTTGTACAGCTTAAAGCACCGAAAGGAACTTCTCGACGTGCGTACTTACAGAGGCGCCGATATCCATAGCGATCATGAGTTACTCATTGGAAACATCCGATTAAAACTCAGTCGCCAGGCGAGGCCTCCAAAGCGCGACCAAATTGACATTGAGAAGCTCCGACGCCGCAGAATTCGGATCGACTTCGAAACTGCTGTACGAGATAGTGTAGATCGTATCTACGAGCGGCACACATCTGAATCCGACCTCATTGAGGCGGACTGGAGCCTCATAAAGAGTGCGATTGTGTCATCCGCCCGTACCGTCCTTGGTACCAGAAGGAGTGAGCAGCCAAAGTGGATGTCTGACGAAACGTGGGCTGAAATTGGAAAACGAGCCAGGCTGAAAGCCCTGAGAGACGAGGAGACAGACCCCGATCGAACCGAGGACCGCCGGACTGACTACCAAACCCAAGACAGGGTAGTCAAACGATCCGTGCGGTTGGACATGCGCAATTTTATGAACCGGCAAATTGAAGCGGCAGAGGAGGCAGCAAGCAGAAATGACACCAGGAAACTCTTCCGAATCACCCGTGAAGTCTGCGTCAGGCGACCACCGACTCCCGGAGCCATTCGTGGTCCCAGTGGAGTAATAGAGTCTGACGCAGAATGTGTCAAGAAGATTTGGAAGAATCATTTCTGCGGAGTGCTGAACCGCCCACCCCCTTTGGATCCCTTTGACATATCTGCGGAAGCTTTACTTTTGGCCATTCCCCGAGCGACCGACATTTCCGATTGCCCGCCCACGCACACCGAGATAAAATCGGCTGTGAAAAGGCTCAAGAACGGAAAGGCACCGGGGGGAGATCTGAATCCTGAATTCCTCAAGTACAGCCTGAGCGCAATCCTGCACCCTATGTTTCATTTGATGACAAAGGTGTGGGAAGAAGAGCGCTGTCCAAGGGACTGGGTGAACGGTGAAATCATCACACTTCACAAAAAAGGTGACCCTCTAAGCTGCGACAATTACCGAGGCATTACGCTACTCAGTGTTCCGGGAAAGATTTTGGCAAACATCCTCTTGATGAGAATAAGGGACCCAATAATGCACGTCCTCAGGAAAAACCAAGCCGGGTTTCTACCTGGTCAAGCGTGTGCAGACCAAATCCACAACCTTCGATGTCTTCTCCAGCAGAGCCATGAGCTGAACAGTCCGATGGCCTGCTGCTTTGTGGATTATGAGAAGGCTTTCGACAGTCCGCACCGCCCCTTCCTCTGGACGATACTGGGAGCATACGGGATCCCTCCCAAGATCATTGCCATAATCAAAAGCCTGCACGAGAATAGCGAATGCTGTGTCAGAATTGGAGACACTGCCACGGAATGGTTCGGGGTCACGATCGGAGTCAGACAGGGTTGTGTCCTTGCACCGTTTCTCTTCATCATTCTCTTTGACTTCATACTACGGAAGTCAATACCACCCGACCGAGGCATACCTGTTACCCCCACGGTGAAGCTATGCGACCTAGAACACGCCGATGACGCTGTCCTATTCGACAACTCAATCGAGGGCATTCAAGAGACAATCGACAGGTTGCATAACAACTCCTCTCGCGTTGGTTTGAGAATCAACGCGAAGAAAACCAATGTCTTGTGTAATAGCACCTGTCCTGATCCAGATTTCCCTCTGATTAGCGACGGACAAAACATCGAGAGCGTCGACAGCTTCAAGTACCTGGGGGTACACATCACGGGAGATGACATTTTGCAGCAAGAGCTCGCTATCTGAATGGGAATGGCTGGAGCAACATTCAACTCGATGCGGAATGTCTGGGACTCACGATTGTACTCGGTCAAAACCAAATGCCGCCTATTCGACGCTTGCATTCTGACGGTGCTGCTTTACGGTAGCGAATCATGGCACCTTACGAAGGCTTAGAGCAACCGTATACTGAGATTCGAAAACAGATGTTTGCGACGAATACTGGGTGTGCAGTGGTATGACTTTAGGATCAACGAGGAGATAAAAGAACGCACCAAGCAGCCTCTCATCACGCTGAAAGTGAAGAGGCGACGTTGGACCTGGCTCGGCCACATGCTGCGGATGCCAGACGAGAACCTTAACCTGGCTTGCCTGTTCTTCAAACCGACCGGATTCCGGCGTCCTGGAAGGGCGCTAAATACAGTCTACAGAGTGTATACGGCGGAGCTACGGGATGCTGGTTTGACCTGGAACGAAGCAAGAAGACTGGCGAGCGACAAGGATTCTTGGAGGCGCCGCGTGGTGTCCATATGCTCCAGTTAAGGGGCGGATATGGCAAAAGAAGAAAAGAAAGAATACTTACTTATTATAAAGATAAGTGTAACTTATATAATATTATTAACTGTATTAATTTATGGACAATATATTATAAACAACATATTAATGTATGTGAAGTAGCCATATATTATTAAATTTAAGTTTTAATATATGTTTTTTATTATACGATACTCCATATTTACTTCCGTCATTTCTCATTTTTTTCTGTTAAATGAAAGTAGTAAATCTACAAAATAACCTAAAAACAAATGAAGTTTATACCCGAAACAATTGATATTTATTAGGTAAAGTATATTGGCGCGATACCAGTGGATATACGGGTTCAAATCCCGTTAGCCGTCGTATTATTCTCAAATGTGTTTTTTTTTCGAGTGAATAATATAATATATCTCATGTTTTCAAGTTATACATGTTCAATATATGGAATGTTACATTCTCTGGTCTGGTCACACTGGTTATACTACACCCAGTAGAGTAAGCCAGTTCCCCTTAAATTTGTGTTCCCTGAATATAACACTATACGTCTTAACCTATGTGATAGAAAAAGGGACCGCTTTAGTGTATGGGGGACATGCTAAGATGTTATAACTATGCACTAGCATTATGCATATAATATACTAAGCGTCTCACATAGGGGAAGAATTTCCAGATAAACCTTGATATAATTGAAGTATCATAATATATGGTACGTATATTATGTTTAGTTTGTTATGCTTTTGGTAAGGTGGAAGGAGTTGAATGAAAACTATATTGTGTCACAAACAACTACATTTATTTACTAATTATTAATTCATTTACACAATATCTACATTAGTCAGTAGATTTATTATTTAACAGTAGGGTGAAACGATTTAGTGGGAGTCATTATACTTGTAAAACATGTCCGTTATGATTCTAATTAATCACCCAGCATTGCAAACGTACGCGTAGTAAAAATGCAATATTTATTATCTTGATTTTTCGACAAACAAAATACATAAATGCTGTGGTTTTTTATTACCATTTTAGTGCCAGGATAAATAATGTACATCGAAATGATTTATTTCAAGTGCAAGAGTAATGTCTCAACGACATTAAGCTACTTTACAAGCTGTTTGTTGACGAATTTAAAAGCGGGCGATTCCGCTACCGTGATTGTGATCAGTGATGACACACAAAACTTTCTATTCGCTGAGAAGCCAACAAGCTAATGACTACTTTGACAGAACGTAGTTCGTTTTTTTACCGGGAGGTCGCCACTACAGTAGGCCTACACGCCGGCGTGTAGCGTGTAAAGTTGACCGGCTTCCAACTTTTCTCGGTAGATTGTTTACAATCTGCTTAATAGTTTGTTCGATGATGACACTGGGTGACTTTACAGGCAGATTGTAAATTCGCCAACAAGCAGCTCGTAAAGTAGCTCACTGTCATTGACGCTAAAAGGACTCTCCGACGAGTGAAAATGACTGACGCGGAATTAACGTCATGCCACTTATTGAGGAATCGCATGATTAATGAATTTGATACATGATTGGACAATATATTAAACATTATGTTTATTATATTGATTTACGGAGTAATGATTTATATGAAAATTGTCTTTTCGTAGGAAAAAGGTACTTTTATCTGTCGAGTTTCAAATATTACAACAATAGTATTAAAAAAACCAAAGAATTGCTACTTTTATTTCTTCGACATTTCGAAACAGTGTTCTTGTATAAGGTTATAAAAGAACATCTGAAAATTAGATAAATCCGCATACATGTTTGTTTAAAAAATCAGTGTCTTGAAAGTATACAGTTTTATATTTCACTTGTGTACCATGTCAAAAAAAAGTAATGTTATCACTAAATTTAGCCATATAACTATCCTTATTATGTGTCTACGGAATGATTCTTTTTGTGTAATTTCATTCTACCAGGACGTATACATGAATAATCGCATTTATCACATTTAAATGGCTTTTCATCGGAATGAGTCATTTTGTGTGATTTCATGTTGCTAGGGGTTATACATGAATAATCACATGTATCACATTTAAATGGCTTTTCATCAGAATGAGTCATTCTATGTGATTTCATGTTGGAAGCTCGGGTACATGAAAAATCACATTGATCACATTTAAATGGCCTTTCACCGGAATGAGTCATTTTGTGTATTTTCATTTTACCAGATTTAAAACAAGAATAATTACATTCTTCACACTTCAATAGGTTTTCACTAGAATGATTCTTTTTATGTATTTTTAGATCAGCAGACCGTCTACATGAGAAATCACACTGATCACATTTAAATGGCTTTTCCCCAGTATGGGTCATTTTGTGAAATTTAAAAACACTGGCCCGAATACATGAGAAATTACATTCGTCACATTTAAATGGTTTTTCACCGGTATGCGTCATTTTATGCAGTTTTAACGAACCAGTATGATTACAAACATAATTACATTCCTCGCATTTGAATCGTTTTTCAGCAGAATGAATCATTTTGTGTAATTTAAAATAACCAGATGTTCTACACGAGTACTCACATTCGTCACATTTAAATGGCTTTTCACCAGTGTGGGTTAATTTATGTCTCTTCAACTGAAAAGAATGTAAAGATGAAAAATTACATTCATCACATTTAAAGGGTTTTTCCCCAGTATGATTCAGTTTGTGAAGTTGTAAAGCTCTGTCATAATAAGATGCGTAATCACATTCTCCACATTTAAATGGCTTTTCGTTAGAATGTATCATTTCATGTCTCTTTAAGTCATTGGATTTTAAAGATGAAAAATTACATTGTGCACATTTAAATTTATTTTTATCAGTAAGAGGCTTTTTCGCCATTGCTTTTTTATGAGACGCTTTGTGAAGCTTTAGTATGTCTGATGACGCAAAAAAATCAAAACAAATACAGCACACAAAATTTTTTATATGAAAAATATTTTTTTTAATCTTTAAAACAGCTACTAATAATTTTGTGACACTAGATTGAATTCTATTTGTTTTACCAGTGTGACACAAGTCGTCCGTATGCGTTGCACAGACATTAGGTTCCCCAGTTTCCGGTTTAATGTCCTCCGTGTCTATCGTCATGCCACCATAAGGCATTTGTACATCTGACATGCTCCAAAATGATGTGACATTCGCCTCATTCGCCGTCCCCGCAGAGATCAACTACACAAAACAAATATGAAGATTAAATTAGATGTCTGACTCAAAATACTATTAACCTACTTAATAAATATCTCTAGTTTATCAAAAAAAGACATTGGTTGGGCCAATTATGATCGCTTTCATCGCTCCTATCATAAATTCCCAGTTATTGTTGCAGGACAGGCGACCAGCTATTGCGGGTCATCGACCGTGATTGAATAACACTTAGTTGCCTTAAGTTACCTCAAAATAAGGGGCAAGTTCTAGACTTGGTACAGCTAGACCTAGATGTAATCACAAGTGCATACGGGCTGATACAAAAATTAATTGTACATTACGGTCGGGTCAACTTGATAAAGTGTGACCGTCGTCCAAGCGATAATTCTGAACACCTGATAAGCCGTGACACCAGGACTTGGTATTCATCAACCTTATTTATATCATTCATCGAAAGTGTACCGTCAATTGCCGTGGGTAACCTAACAAATAAATACCGCGCGAGTGATAGTGCAACCAAACCATGGAGCCAGCCTCAACAGTAATAGGTTCAGTACCTGGTATCCAAACATAACGCCCCCAGCATCCACATCCAGCTTCACAATCATTCTAATCAATAACAGTCCATTATAAAAAGCGCAACCAGACATAAATAAAGAAAGAGTTTTCAACTGATTTCAAATGGGTTGAATAATAATGTCCCGTATTGCTACTACTCCAGCAAAAGATATACAGTTGAATACTTGTTATGAACTGGAATTTCTTATGTTGTGCATTTTGGTTGTAATAGTAAAAATAAACATGGTCAAAATTAAAATAATGCTTGAAAGGTACCTGATTTTTTGGCAACGATTCTGAATATGAGCAGCCAGGTGTAGCATCGTCATAATTAAATGGGAGTGTTTTTTCTTCCTCAAACTCGGTCTTGAAGCCAACTCGTTCAGAATCAATCTCAGAAGTTATATTGACTAGATCTGTTACAGGGTTCTGAAAAAAACAATATATCTACGAGTGGTGAAGAATGATACAACGATTTTACGGTCCTGCTGTGGACTGCTCTTACGTCACCTGATCAAGTACTCACTATTACTAACTAGACTAGCAGAGTCAGCTGGCGGTCGCCAGTCTGTCTCGCTAGGACTTGCAGACGGCTTGGCGTCCTATTATCATGTTGTTGGATTTTAATATAATTATGAAATCTGCATAGACGGCGTCATAGTTTCCCTTCGAGATGGATTTTCATTCACCTCAGACAGTTTGACATTTCGCTGATTTGTCAGTTTTACGATTTGTTTGTCGTCACAGCCAATATAAATTTTGTGTTATATGCGTTGTCTATCTAGAGTCTGGTCTTCAGAATTCTTGTTGTGTCTTCTGACACCACCTCAGGCTGCTAGGCCTAGCAGAACAGCTGGCAATCGTCGATTGCTACCACTGACATTTTAATAAAAATATGTGTAGGTACGAATATATAAGTGTTTAGTTAAATTACGTGCATTTCAATATGATAAATAATTATACATCTCAATCATTCGAATATAAAGCAATATGTGATTATTATAAAAATATCGATCCAATATAACGTGAACATTAATCATCCACGGGTCCCATTTAGATAATAGAAGAAGATTAGCAAATTAAAAAATTAATTTAAACATTATTTTGTTTCATTGTCTATAAAAAATAAATGCTGGCAGCCGTAGAATAATATTAAAAAAATCAAATTATGAATTAAAATTTAACATTAAACAATATAGTTTCCCATAAATACAAATAAAAATAAATTGATAAATCTCTCAATTTCTAATGTGTAAATTAACGAATTAATCAATGAAAATGTTTAAAACAATTAGAGATTTTTTTCGGTCCGAATGATTGTGTATTAACCCGTTCAGTGCGCTCACCCACCGCCTTCTTTAGTGGGCAATGGCTCACCACGCCTGGCCCAAGGCCAGTAGAGGTCATTAGCATATTATCTAATTGGCGTAATCAAGGAGTGATTAGTAGCTAAGCAGTGAATGTATTCATGTCAAAACTAATTTGCAGAGTGAGGAGGGTAAAAAAATATCAAACATGTTTGAAATCCAACGAGCCTGCATAATCATTTAAACTATAAATAAACTGAAATTCACTACAACGATATATTGAAATATTGAAAACTAACCTCAAAAGTATTACAATCATCTTCAAATATCTCTTTTTTTATAAAAAGGCCGGCGTTCGAGCTGATTGGATACAATAGTGGTACATCGAACCGGTGCTGTTCTTGTGAGGCAGATATGCACTCATCCGGATCGGGTTTTACATCCATTTTACGTATTTAAAACAAAAATATGCCACGTCAGCCCGACACGTCAATATAGAATCTCACTGTCGTTACCATAGACTAATATTCTGTCGTAATAGTGTTGCCATCTTTTCAAAGTGGAATTATATTACAGAGCCTCCAAAATTATAGTATTTCTGGGGAAATATATGACGCGTTGTCATCTGTCGAAAATGTATAGTTTTTTTGTTTCTCAGAAAAAATAACGGAGAATTTGAGAAATTCCGAAGCCCCTATTTATTTAGGTACCTCTTCCGACCAAAAATGTTAACCGGAAAATTCAAGGAATTTCATTTTAAACCAAAGTGAAGGGACTTTTTTACGCTTTTCAAGCATATTTTTTTCCAAGTTTTACAATTTTTCTTAAATTGCGAAATTATAGTACTTTGTACCAATTTATCTAACGAAAATATCGAAATTTTAGTTCTTTTTACATATTTTTTACGATATTAGTCCACGGACTAAAATTATAGTACAAATACTATAATTATAGTACGGTTGGCAACACTGTGTCGTAACAAAAGACGCCATAGAGCAATCGATTGCATTGAATTTGACACTTTATGTTATTTTAATGCTGTTCACTGGATACCAACCTAGTTATTTATTATTATATAGGTACTTACATAATAATTATTATGTTGCTGAAAATTAGGTACCTAGTTTTTGCTTGAAATGTAATCCCGTGTCCACACCGGCAAGTTGCTGAAACCTCATAAAATTTCACGATAATAACCTATGAAAATTTGTTTGACCAAAAATTATTTTAATCAAAATTCAATGAGGTTGACAGCAATTTGTTGCCAATGTGGACACGGCTGAAGGCTAGGTATCAATCATATTGAATAAAAAATGGATCGATATTATCAACACCTTCTAATAATTTGCGAGTATATTGACCCAATTAATATAGGTATTTAAACAAAATTTGAGTTTTTATGCTGTGAACTGACATAATTTTTCAACGTATGGCGGAATCAAGTCGTGTCCGGAAACTTGTACGTATGCAGTTCGCCGTAATACAGTGAAGTGTCACTTCACCGTAAAACATTATAACGGAAATAATATAATAAGTAAGGTGAGTCGGAGTAAGTGTGACATAGAATTTAATGAGATGAATTTCAACCTGGTTCATGATGAATAGGTATGTTTTAAACAGTTGAAAACTTTACCATATGATCTACAATATCATTACAATTAATATTTACAGAAGGAACCCACTGTATATCTTACTATAATACGCCATTTTAATATTTTTTGATTACCAGTCACTTTGTTACACTTACCCCAATATTGGGGTAACATGTGGACATGCATAGAAAGGTAATTTATCATTTAATCATATTGATTCTCAAATTAAAACTTTTGTATAAATTTTCAACAAAAATGATCTCTATCCTTTTTTTTGGAGTAAGTGTGTCATACTAAGGTATGTAGAGCTAGTGATGTGCCGAAACAAAAATGACGTTTTTTATTATGTAGATACTTAATTATTTAATGTGGTTACCTCAGCAACAGGAGTGGTAGGTAAATCAATCAAAGGCTTTACTTATAATTTTATTCGTCTCGAAAGAGCACAAATACAAAGTATACAATACAGGAATGCAGAGTAAGCCTAAAATAGTCAGTACTTACATGACAAAGACGTAAGCACTTACAGTAAAGTCAAAACGATAAAGAAGTTTGTCGATTGTGTGCGGCGTGAGAATAAGTGTACGAAAGAATGAGTTAAATTTGAAATGTTATAATAGCTTCACCAAGAATTAACAGGGTAAAACATTATTTTTTTAGCTCGAAACAGTGAGCATTAACAAGCAGTTGATGAAATTTAATATACCTAACATGATTATTTTCGTATTATTAAAAAATTAAATAACAATAAACAAAAATAAAATGTGGATACAAATAGAGAGTAAGATATAAAAAAAAAAAAATTAATACTTACCCAAAAACATTAAATCTATAGTAACGTTTTGGGTCTCATTCTCGAATCATTCTTTCGTTTTTACTGTACTTACAATTCACGTTAAGTGCTTTCTTACAAAACTATTTATTCTAACTTAATTATTTCGGATTGCAATATTTGAAATTGCATGACTAGGTACCTACTGAATATTGTAACCAGAGATTTTTGTTTTGAAAATTATTTCGCCTCTTCGTCCAGTTGATGGTTGAGGCAATATGCAGATGACATCCTCTTCTTTCACTTCGTGAATGTTTTCTACTCTTGGAAATGAAAACATAGCTTCGTTTTCTTTTTTAACCGTCTTAAGTTTTCGAGCAAACTTTGTCAGAATTCTGTCATCTTGCTCAAATTTTATGATAACTCCGACAAAATGTTTAACAGTCTTTTTTGTAGCAAATTTTACTACAATCCATTTTCCAATCTCTAACATTTCTGAATAAGATGCACCTGCAGTATCATCAAACTGATCAAACATTGATATATTAAGCATATTAATTGAAGGATTGTTTTCCTCATCGCGCGAGCAAACCATTATTATAGTCTTGCATGTTATCTTCGCTTTCGTCACTTGATGTCCATGACAAATCTTCTTCCGATGACATGGGTTCGTGTTTTTTTTTGTTTTGGTGTACTTTTATCGGTTTCAATACATTCTTCTGCATGTTAGTTTTGTCTTGCGATGGCTTTATTTTCTTTTCTATTGGGACATTATTTTTCATTCGCTCTATAACATCATAACATGTAATCACTTCTCCTCCTGGAGCAACCATTTTTCCCTTATTCTTTATAGGCGCCTTACTACTGATAGAATTCAGCAAAAGTGTTTCAAGCGAAGTTTTTTCTATATTTTCTGCAGTAAACTTTTGTAACAGTGGCATTTCTATTAAACTTTCGGTAACTTCTTTATTTGGTAATTGAACAACTTTGCAATCCAGAATTAAAGGCTTAGAAGAACATTTTTGAGTCGAACAGTCCCCATACAGATTGACGATTTTTTTTCTTCTTTCGAAAATTCGATTTATAGCGATTTTCGCGAATTCAAAATCAAATTTTCAGAGTTCCTTGGATTTCGAATTATCTAGGTTATACTGGTATACAAATTCTTACATATAAACATTCTATTTCAATTACGAACATTTTCGATCTTCGATACTTCGATCGATATAAATAATGCGTCATGTCCCATCACTAGTTAAAATATTGACTTGCAAATTCAGAGAAAATATATGGGGGAAGTGTGAGACAATACAAAGGCACACTTACCCCACGTGTTTACTTTCGTGGGGGAAGTGTGTCTACTTGATTAAAGGTTTCAAATGCTTATAAATCAGTAAAACGATAACACAACGTGAAGCAGCGTATCAAAACACATATACTCACCAATTTTTACAACCACAATGTGCAGATTTCCGTGTTTAAAAAAATATTTTAGTAACTGCTAACAACTCACTCGACGACATCAAAATGGCTACTGGAGAATAATCCATGTAGTCACCTCAGGAAATATGGTATCAACACCATCTTTGATTATGTTTATAAATCAGTGAGTTTGCTATCATCTTTCTATAGATGGCAGCATCCAATTTGTAGTAGATACTGAGAAAACTTAGTAGCTACACTTACCCCAAAGTCACACTTACCCCGACTCACCATACCTATATTAAAGACGGTCCAATCATGTCTAAATCAAACACGGTTCTTATCGATTCAGTGTTTACACTTTACAGCAAGAAAGCAGCAAACAAATTTTGAAAATAGCCGATATACTGGATTATTTGTTAGGTTAGGTTAGGTTAAGTTTTATCGCTAGAATCTATGTATTTTGCCAACATTAGCTATGAAACTTGAATTAATTAATGTTCATTATTGAATCTAAAAAAATTGGAGACCGTATAGTAGGTATACGGTCATCGCTGTCCGATAAGAAAGCTCACGGCGAACTGTGACACGGTGAAATGCTTTACGTAGGTACTTACAATTTACAAATATGTTTCAAGAGGTTGTTAAATATATTTTTCCCATTTATGTGTAAGTATTTCAAAATAATTATTTTAAATACAATAATATACTTAAAGATAAGTGTAACTTATATAATATTATAAACTGTATTAATCTATGGACAATATATTATAAACAACATATTAACGTATGTGAAGTAGCCATACCTTATTAAATTTTAGTTTTTTTTTTATATATACGGTACTCCATATTATTTACCTCCAACGTCATTCCTCATTTTTTTCTGATAAATGAAAGTAGTAAACCTACAAATAACCTGAAAACGCCTGCGATATATTCTTACCCGAAAAAATCACAATTGAAATTTATTGGGTAAAGCATATTGGCGCGATACCAATGGATATACGGGTTCAAATCCCGTTAGCCGTCGTATTATTTTCAAATGTGATTTTTTTCGAGTGACTAGGTATATAATATTATCACATGTTTTCAAGTTATGCATGTTCATATATTATGGAATGTTACATTCTCAAATCTTGCGAATTATTCATTGCATACTATAAATGGTTGATTGAATGTGGTAAAATCTTAAATATAAAATAATTTCGACTGTTCTGGCAGAAGACACTTATTCGAAAAAATGACATATTGAGTTAGTTATACTAAAATGTTCCTTATTTCAAACTTTAGGTGTCTGGAAACCTTCTTAATAAATAAACTGTCTTTATTTTAAAGTCATCCTTTTTATGATTACTTAGTAAACTAACATGATATAGACCAATTTAAACATTTTAACAACTTCAAAGTCAAAACTAGTATTCTCCAATTAGTGTGTTCTGCCAGAACAGAGACGAAATACAATGCCAAACAAAAATCAAAATTGTATTAGTCGGATACCGGCCAATGTGCATAATCAATTTAGCCACCTGCTTTCTAGCAAATTACGTTGAATTTCAATAACTAATAGAATTCTCTGTAAAATTGTAGTTTTAACACGCTATTAATAATTATTACCTACCAATAATTATTGAATAAAGTTTTTCTTTATTCAACAAATAAATCACAAAATTTCAGAATAGAGATAGGACAATTTGGACAATGTCAGATATAGGACAATTTCAATGTTAAATTAATATTTTTCTTGAAGGTCATAGTTATATTTATCGTTGTTCTGTTTTGTCACTGTTCTGTTTTGTCGTGTTCTGTTTGGTCGTGTTCTGTGTAAATGGCTATTTATTCAATATGGCGAAGAGCGCATGTTACTTGATTACCAAAAAAGGATCATGATTACTTCTTCATAATTAATTTAGTGCTCAGTGTTGACAATTAAATAATTCATGTGGAATTATTATTTAAAAAATACAGAAATCATTAAAAATAAGCGGACTAACATTTGGAGACTGCTACTGTAGAACATAACTATGGAACAGATTAATAAATTAGAAATGTAAAAGATATGCCATGGACTTTTAAAGTCCTGCAGCAGGGCAGTTCATGGCCTGACCGCCATAAAACCCAAGTAAAAAAACCGCGTCGACTGTTCCCAAAGATTATGTAAGGACGTTAAATTAACCTGCCAAGCTAACATGCATAATTATTATTTATTGAAAATAGCAAATTATTTAACACGTGTTTTAGTTTATCCATGTTTTTTCTTACTCGAGATATAAGGACTGTCATACTACACCCAGTAGAGCAAGCCAGTTCCCATTCGTATTGTGTTCCCTGAATATAACACTATGGTGTGGGGTACATGCTAAGATGTTAATACTATATTATAATATAACTATGCACTAGCATTATGCATATAATATACAAAGCGTCTCAAGATTTTCCAGATAAACCTTGATATAATTGAATTACTATATGGTATACACTCACGGTGGCCGCGCGGCTTAAGGGCGGACATACTCGGCGTAGGTCAAAATGGAGCTTTTATTGTATTTTCAAAACATGATCTTGGACATTCCTTAAACGTTGTATATAATCTATTTATATGATTTTGAAGCCTTACTATCTTTTATATTTATTTTATACATTTGATGACTGCATAAAGTATTTTTATTACATAAAATAGTATTCTTTTAAACCTCTCGCTCTAATGTTTTAGAATATACTTAGTCATATTTCAGTATATGCATGTGCAGTGGTGTTAAGATTTTTACATTTATTAATTTTTAAACGCATTTATAAAACCATTGGGATAATTTATGTTGACATTATTATAGTGAAATATTTACGATAAAATATTATATTGATAATCTCTGTGATCCCAAATTTGACAAGAATTAGGCATTTTATTATTCAAAAAATGGGCAAGATTAACACATTTGAAGATAATTTTAATTCTCTTTGACTATTCAAGTGTGATAAACATCCAACTAATAATGATTGCTTTATAATAATTATTGACCTAAGAATAAGGTAGTGTTTTTTTGAAATACGATTATTAAATAATATCATGTTAACGCGCGTGTTTGAACATGTACCTAACCGAATTTTTTTTAACGGTAAATTAATAAATGTAAAAAATCTTAACAACACTGCACATGCATGTAGTGAAATATGACTAAATTCTAAAACATTAGAGCTAGAGGTTTAAAAGAATACTATGTAATAAAAATACTTTATGCAGTCATCAAATGTTTAAAATAAATAAAAAGGATAATAAGGCTAAAAATTATTTAAATAGATTATCCACAACGTTTAAGGAATGTCCAGGATCATCCTTTGACAATGCAATAAAAGCTCCATTTTGACCAACGCTGAGCATGTCTCCCCTTAAGCGTTGATTTATTACGCCGTGGGTCCCAGGTTGGAATCCTGGGTCTGGCAAGTACACATATTGTTTTTCAATATGTGTAAGAGTCAGGGTATGGACCTAATAGGTTGATCAAGTGGCTGACTTCCATTTATCGTAAAAACCAAATCTGTCAATACAAACTTCCACCATCCATGTGTTCCTATCAGGATCGGACATGGTCGAGGATAGGGAATCCAATCCCGAGCCAAAATTATGATCCCGGGATTTCGGGATTACAATTTGACAATCCCGGGATTAAAATTTTTTCCATTGTTAATATAAAAATTTTATATTTACAAATAACATTGATGAAATCGGTCAAAAATAAATCTAGTATAATTTATACTATTTAAGACATTTATTGTTAATATTGTATACGTTCAATCTTGGAAATACACAAGTTCAACGGAGTAAATAATATTGTAATTTAAATAATAATGTGAATTTAATAAGAGATTGCTGTTTCTGATAGTAAAGACTTAATGAATGGATTAGCGAGATTTAAAATAGTTAAGCAAGTAATCATGGCGTACTTATGACCTTTCCGCTTCATAAATCTAATTAGTCAGACAAATATGAAACTCCCGTAAAACGTATGATATCACGGTGAAACTACTTTTTTAAAAGTGCGAAGAATTGTTTTTTTCCAATCTTTCCATTTTTAATAATTTATGTGAAAAAATAAAATGAATCGGCAACCTACACATGAGTATAAATCAAACTTCAAACTCAGTTTATTTCTAATAAGTATTTTTTCTGTTATCTTTTCGCTTTTATTTTATTTTCCATAAAAATTGATTAAAGAATCAATCCCGAAATCCCGGGATTATGTTTATCAATCCCGGGATTCATAGGTATCGAAAATAACCCGGGATTATAATCCCTAGTCGGGGATTATATGGTACGATTATATGTTTAGTTTGTTTTGCTTTTGGTAAGGTGGAAGGAGTCGAATGAAAACTATATTGTGTCACAAAAAACTACATTTATTTACCAATTAATTCATTTACATTAGTCACTAGATATATTACTTAACAGTAGAGAGACCCGAGTTGGTGGGAGTCATTATGCTCGTAAAACAAATGATGATTCAAATTAATCACACAGCATTGCAAATGTACGCATAGTAAAAATGCAATATTTATTATCCTGATTTTTCGACAAACAAAATACATAAATTTTGTGGTTTTTTATTACCATTTTAGAACCAGGATAAATAGTATAAGTACATTGAATTAATTTATTTCAAGTGCAAGAGTAAAGGACCCTCCGACGAGTGAAAATGAGTGGCGGAATTAACGTATTGCCACTTACTGAGGTATCGCATGATCGGTGAATTTGATATATGATTGGACATTATGTATATAATATTGATTCACAGAGTAATGATTCATATGAAAATTGTCTCGTCGTAGGCAAAAGGTACTTTTATCTGTCGAGTTTTAAATATTACAACAATAGTATTAAAAAAATCGCGTAACAGTGTGGACACACGTTTGGCTCACTAATTGCTCCTGTGCAACAATAATTTAAAAAATAAATCTTTATTATTCACTGTTGCTCACTGTTGATATTAATAATATGTTAATTTGTGCAGTATGTATGCACTAAATAATATATACACTGTAAATCCCGGCTGTCTGTTTTCACTAATAATCTTTCTTTCAGACTTATTTATATTAAATTCTGGTAACAACAATTTTACTTTCTGTTCGACACGAGCGTTCTACTCAAATGCTCAAGTGCAACTGATTACGCGATTTCAAAGTCCGCGTGAAAGGCAAAAATATTAAAATGGATAACACTACTGTGGACGTGAATGAAACCAAAAAAACGAAGAAGAAGAGAAACGATGATGAAGAGGAAGTGATTGGAGAAAAAGACGAAGAATTGCAGACTCTGACCTCTGAAAAAAACCCAGAAGACTCTGGGGTCGCTTCAAAGAGAAATGAAAACATCGTCATGATAGCGACGGGAAATAAAATACCATTAAAGTTGAAAATTGCGCAGATGCTCTATAAGGCAGGAGTTAAAGTACAGAAAATCTACAACACAAATTTAAAGACGTACATCCAAGTAAAAGACGAAAAAGAAGTAGATAAAGTGAATTAAGCTGGAGAACTCAAAGATCTCGGTTTTGTGATTAAAGAGAATGACTCCTGCTCTTATGGAGTAATAAGAAAAGTCGACATTGCTATGGATCTCCAAGAACTGCAAATGGAAATCAAAAGTGATGCAAAAGTGACCAACCTTAAGAGGTTGACAAGAAAGGATGACACAGGAGAGCTTACGAAGACCTCGTCAGTCAGTATTAAATTTGGGGAGAAAATATTGCCGAGAACAATTCACATATATGGCGTCTCGTTTGCTGTAGAACCGTATGTATTCAGGGTAATGCAATGCTACGAAGTATGCTGGCGATATGGGCACATTGCGAACAATTGCGACAGTAAAGTAGAAACGTGCCCCAAGTGTGGTGAAAACCACAAAACTTGCGAAAAAAATGAGGAAATTACGTGCATCAATTGCAGAGGTAACCACGCAGCAAACAGCCAAAACCGCCCAAAGTGGCAAGAAGAAAAGAATTGCAAAGAAGCAATGATAAAAATGAACATACCTTTCAAGGAAGCAAAAAAAATATGTTAAGTAACAGCTATGCAGACATATTAAAACAAAAAAGTGTGAAGAGATGAAAGTGAAATAATTCAAAAAATAAAGGAAAACAAAAAGAAAGAAGTGGTTGCAGTAGCTTCATGCTCAACAATAACAGCAACAGGTAGTAGCGTAAAGCCTACAAAAAATAAGAAAAACCCAAAGGGGAAGACAGAGGTTAATGCGATGGGAGAAATTATGAAAGTCTTGCTGAAAGGGGGAGACTGGCAGCAGATCATTAAACAACTAATAATTAAAGCAGTGGACTGGGTATGCAAAAACTTCAAAGAAGGAAATTTAGGAGAAATTCTAGGGGAGGTTCTGCAACAAAATGGATAGTAAAAAACAAAATAGGATTCTACAATGGAATGCTAGAAGTATGAATCAAAAAAAGAATCATTATATAGAACTTTACTCAATAAGACAAAAAATAACAATAGCATTAATCTCAGAGACTTGGCTGAGGTCTGAATTAGACTATCTGAAATTCAATGATTACACGATTTATCGAAAATACAGAAGGTATGGATACGGAGGAGAACGATTCTGGTGCATAAAACACTGGCGTCTAAAGAAGAAAGAAAGAAAGACGGAAGAGCTTGGCAAAATAATTATAAAGCTATTTAACAGAATAGGAGTGAGGACCTGATCGACGGATCACCTTCTAGAAGAGAAGAGGCGATATGACAGCGAGTCGCGGTCAAAGCCTCGGTAAAATCACAAAACAAAAAAAAATAAGTATTAAAAAAAACCGAAGAAATGCTACTTTTATTTCTTCAACATTTCGAAACAGTGTTCTTGTATTGGGTTATAAAAAAACATCTGAAAATTAGATAAATCCGCACACATGTTTGTTTAAAAAGTCAGTGTCTAGAAAAATTACAATTTTATATTTCACTTGTGTACCGTGTTAATAAAAAGTAATGTTATCACTAAATCTAGCAACTATCCTTATTATTTTTCTACGGAATGATTCTTTTTGTGTAATTTCATTCTACCAGGACGTATACATGAATAATTGCATTTATCACATTTTAATGGCTTTTCACCGGAATGAGTCATTTTGTGTGAATTCATGTTACTAGAGGTTATACATGAATAATCACATGTATCACATTTAAATGGCTTTTCATCAGAATGAGTCATTTTATGTGTTTTAATGCCGGCAGCTCGGGTACATGAAAAATCACATTGATCACATTTAAATGGCTTTTCACCGGAATGAGTCATTTTGTGTGATTTCATGTTATTAGCTTGTACACAAGAGAACAAACATTCATTACAATTAAATGGTTTTTCACTAAAATGAGTCATTTTGTGTCTTTTCATGTTACCAGATTTAAAACAAGAATAATTACATTCTTCACACTTCAATAGGTTTTCACCAGAATGATTCATTATATGTATTTTTAGATCAGCAGATCGTATACATGAGAAATCACACTGATCACATTTAAATGGCTTTTCACCAGTATGGGTCATTTTGTGAAATTTTAAAACACTGGACCGAATACATGAGAAACTACATTCATCACATTTAAATGGTTTTTCACCAGTATGCGTCATTTTATGCAGTTTTAACGAACCTGTATGATTACAGGCATAATTACATTCCTCACATTTAAATCGTTTTTCAGCAGAATGGATCATTTTGTGTAATTTAAAATAACCAGATGTTCTACATGAGTACTCACATTTGTCACATTTAAATGGCTTTTCACCAGTGTGGGTTAATTTATGTCTTTTCAACTGAAAAGAATGTAAAGATGAAAAATTACATTCATCACATTTAAAGAGTTTTTCCCCAGTATGGTTCAGTTTGTGAAGTTTTAAAGCTCTGTCATAAAAAGATGCGTAATTACATTCTCCACATTTAAATGGCTTTTCGTTAGAATGTATCATTTTATGTCTCTTTAAGTCACTTGATTTTAAAGATGAAAAATTACATTGTACACATTTCAATTTATTTTTAACAGTAAGAGGCTTTTTCGCCATTGCTTTTTTATGAGACGCTTTGTGAAGCTTTAGTATGTCTGATGATGCAAAAAAATCAAAACAAATACAGCACACAAAATTTTTTATAAAAAAAATATTTTTTATAATCTTTAAAACAGCTACTAATAATTCGGGAGTTGTGACACTAGATTGCATTCTATTTGTTTTACCGGTGTGACACAAGTCATCCGTATGCGTTAAAAAGACATTAAGTTCCCCAGTTTCAGTTTTAATGTCCTCTTTGTCTATCTTCATGCCACCATAAGGCATTTGTACATCTGACACCCTCCAAAACGATGTGAGATTCGCCTCATTCGCCGTGCCCGCAGGGATCAACTACACAAAACAAACGTAAACAATTAAATTAGACGTCTGACTAAAAATACTATATACTTAATAGTAAATATCTCTAGTTTATCAAAAAAAAACATTGGTGGGGCCAATTATAATCGCTTTATCGCTTCTATCATAAATTCCCAGGTATTGTCGCAAGGACAGGCGACCAGCAATTACGGGTCATCAATCGTGATTGAATGACACTTAGTTGCCTAAAGTTACCTCAAAACAGGGGGCGAATTCTAGACTTGTTACAGCTAGCAGTGGCGAAAAGTGACTTTTGGAAAGAGTTAAGCTGTGGAGATCAGAAAAAAAGAACACACTTTTCAGGTAACTCAAGGGAAATAAGAAGATAGTACTTACGATATTACTACTGATGATGATGATGATGATACACACTAATGACAACGACACACTGGTCATAGGTTTCACCGCTGAATTTGTCAAATTATTTAAATCACTTATGGCAGTAAAATTCCACGCAGACTTTCCTTTAGCAAACAATACGCATGGCCAACAAAAAAGTTTGTTTAATGTATTACTGCCAGTTAAAAATAAATATTTATCATATAAATTGTTGTGAAAATGTCTAATATAAGTTTTTTTGCTGTATTCAAATCTAAATGAACCATTGGAAGTTCAAGCTTTGATAATTTTCAATTTTTGAAGATACGTCAAACTCGGGAATGATTTCTTTAAAATGCAATCGTTCGCACATCTTCGATCGGGACACTAGACAATTTAATAAATACTTATAAATTTAAAGCACTGACGAATGATTTCGGTACAATATGAAATAATTTATCCACATTCAAAACACAGTAATACACTGAATTTTGTATTAAAAAATAAAACTTTATCACCGTCTTTGAAATGTCAATATGACATGAACTGTGACTAGCATGTTATGTTTGTCTATGACTGAAGTAACCTAAATAATAATCGCGAAATACAATATTTATTTTTAATAACAATTTATAAATTATATGTGATCGAACACAATAGATATATTTTTTTTAATCATCCTTATTATTTATTATTTGCTTTAAAAGATAGTCATCGACAATAAACAAATCAACATAGAGCGTAAGCTTGTCCTGTAACGCTTACAAGTCTGGAACAAATATGCAGACATGTATGAAGTTGGCAACGGAATTGCGGTAGAAAATTCGGCTTCGATTATGTTCGACATAATTCTAAAAATAGCACTCACGTTGTGACGTTCGGTTATTTATTTTTGATTCGAAACTTGACTAAATTAAACGCTCTACTTCTAAATACTGACGATAGATGACAATCAATATTTTTATTATATTACCTGGTCCTAGACAATATAGATATTTATTTATGTAAATTAAATACTTGAAAATAGAAGATAAGCTTTAAATAATCGCTAAGTATGGAGCCTTCGCCACTGACAGCTAGACCTAGATGTAATCACAAGTGCATCCGGGCTGATTCAAAAATCATTAGTACATCACGGCCGGGTCAACTCGATATAGTTTGACCGTCGTCGAAATGATAATTCGCGATAATTCTGAACACCTGGTAAGCCGTGACACCGGGTCTTGTGATTCATCAACCTCATTTATCAAATCATTCATCGAAAGTGTACCGTGAGTAACCTAACAAACAAATACCGCGCGAGTAATTATGCAACCAGACCATGGAGCCAGCCTCAACAGCAATAGGTTCAGTACCTGGCATCAAAACATGACCGACCCCTCAGCATCCACATCAACAATTCACAGTCATTCTAATCAATTACAGTCCATTATAAAAAGCGCAACCAGACATAAATAAAGAAAGAGTTTTTAACTGATTTAAAATGGGTTGAATAATAATGTGCCGTATTGCTACTACTCCAGCAATAGCTATAAATTTGAATACTTGTTAAGAATTGGAATTTCTTATGTTGTACATTTTGGTTGTAATAGTAAAAATAAACATGGTCAAAATTAAAATAATGCTTGAAAGGTACCTGATTTTTCGGCAACGATTCTGAATATGAGCAGCCAGGTTTAGCATCGTCATAATTAAATGGGAGTGTACTTTCTTCCTCAAACTCGGTCTTGAAGCCAACTCGTTCAGAATCAATCTCAGAAGTTATATTGACTAGGTCTGTTACAGGGTTCTGAAAAAAACAATCGAGTGGTGAAGAATGATACAACGATTTCTCGGTCCTGCTGTGGACTGGTCCTACGTCACTCGATCAAACGCTCATTATAGTCAAATGTTGCCATATAATTATAGGCATTTAAAATCGGACAAGATTTTATTGGAACATGCCTAAACTAACATGTACCCATTGAGAGTTACTAAACGTAGTTTTATGTCAAAAGCTCATTCTTGCTTATTATTGACCAAATGGTGAGTCAACCATTAAGAAATAAATTCTAAAAAATGTAACAAACATTTTACAAGGGCTGCGTCAATTTTAGAAGGTTGGGAATTACTGCTATAAATGGACACACAATATTAACTTAATAATTTAATTAATTAAAACACCTACGTATGTTATTTTGTACAAAAACCTCAGATATAACCTTAGTAGCTAAAACGGGACATGAACCTGTAACCACTGAATTCACGCTAAGGTATTTTATCAATCAAGCTACGAGCATCCCATCAAACTACGATTAAATTAACAAGTAGTTTTTACAAGAAATGTTTATCAAATTGGGTTATTTTTGTATTTTAAATCAAGGAATCAAATAAGTGACACAGGTATTATAAAGAGGCACCATGGGCGATTCGCAGGTGTATTGCATTTTTTTTCTGCACTTACTGTTTTTATACTAGTAAACAATACAATAATGGAAGCCCCTGGTGTTTAATTTTTTTTTAATTGTATGTTAATAGTTGACAATTCCATAATTCAAGATGTATTAAATTCAAAAACAAACTAAACATCAGTATCCTGATGATGAGTACCTCCGCTACACGTAAGTACATTGGAACATTTACAAGTCTGAGAGCGATTGAAGACACATATTTACATTCCAATGTACTTCCATGTAGCGGAGGTACTCGGCATTTACCCACTAACCAAATATTGTTTTCAAAATTGATTTTTTTACCCAGTCTCTCAAAAGGTTACCGACCATTGATATAGATAGTGTTTGTTACTTTTTAAAATTAAATTAAACCCTAAATCCAAGTCATATTAGATAATAGCCAATAAAAATAAGTTTAATTATTAAATATCTAAAATTATGCCATTAAGCCATACACAATTTTAGATATTATATAAATAGAAGAATATTTTTTATCGTCAATTTGTTTGGTCTAGTATTCACTTATTAACGTATAATTGTCTTACTAAGGTTAAAAATAGACATACATATAAGTAATAAAATAAAATATAAAAATATTTGTCGGAAGTTGGTTTCGAACCCACGCCAACAGAACTTCAATTCAATTATTATACAATTACTTTAGCCTTAGACCGCTCGGTCACCGTGCTCGTCGCGATATTGTGAAAAATTATAATAAAATGAGTATCACGGTAACATTTTGCGTTACACTTGAGTTTGGTGCACAGAATTGTATTTTAATGTCACGGCGAGCGGTAAAACATATACATACATGTTTAAAAAATCGGCGTCTTATTGCGGACATGAAGATCTCTTCACATAGTTTTGTAAGTCCGCATTGTTTTAGCTTTGTTTTTTGCACTAAATATTTTTTAATTGAATCCTTTGTTTTTAATAGTTCACTGTGCTCCTCTCTGCCATGGGCACTTTTATAAAAGTAAGTAGGTATATATGAACTCAGTCAAAGCACACTTAAGCTGGTAGCGAGTAGCGACTGTTGTCTTGGGTTTCTTCTCCTGAACATTCCCAGGTGTAAAAAACTGCTGATGCATCCAAACCTAGGGCGTCGTGATGTGCTCGATTAAGACCGAGTGTAGTGCGGGGCTTAAGCCCCATTAAAATCTTTTGTCGCATCGATTGCATCATATGCGTCAAAAAATATCGCTTCTGTATGCGAAACTATACCCAATGTGACCATCAATGGAATTTGTAAGAATTTGCTCCAAATCTAGTCTCTGAGTCGTAATATTATCGTAATTTATTATACATCATGAGATACGTCTAAATGAGTAGTCAAATCTAATCGTTTAAGCTATAAATAAACCGAAATTCACTATAAGGCCCTCCTCCCACGGCGCAACTGAAATATGACGGAACTGGTCAATGATGGAACCCATAAACTGACCAATGTGATGCTTCGCACACGGCGCTACTGAAACCCACTTGAAAAAATAATCACATAGCCTCAAACTGTCAAACTGGACCATCAGCTGTTTTGTGCAAAAACTGACAACACGCACGCTGCTGCGTTTACTCGAATACAATTAGGTTATTTCAATTTTGCTTATCTTGTACTTTTGACGTCTTGGGTTGTTATGGTTTTTATAGCATGACGCTTGTTACGCAGTATTACCAATTTTGGTAAGAAAATATGATTTTTCACCGAATCTACTAATATTGGTACCACTGTTTTACGGTGACTGAAAACTTGAGAGACCGCGCGACTAGCATGTCGCGTCTCTTCGCGACCGTTTTGAAACCGAGAGATTCCAGTCTCGCCGTCAGAGATAAGTACAATAAGTAGTTAGATACTGTTTGGAATTTTAGTTTCAGTTCCGTTGGATTTCAGTTACTCCGTGGGAGGAGGGCCTAAGTAAAGATATATTGAAAACTAACCTCAAAAGTGCTATAATCATCTTCAAATATCTCTTTTTTTATAGAAGGGCTGGCGTTCGAGCTGATTGTATGCAATAGTGGTACATCAAACCAGTGCTGTTCTTCTTCGGCAGCTATGCACTCATCCGGATCGCGTTTTACGTCCATTTTACGAATTTAAAACAAAAATATGTCACGTCAGATCGACACGTCAACATGGATTGACAGTCGCAACCATAGACTAATATATTGTCGTAGGTAACAAAAGAAGCCATAGGGCATTCGATTGCATTGAACTTGACACTGTATGTTATTTATGCTGTTCGCTGAATACCTACCTAGTTATTTATTATAAGATAAGTACCTACTTATATAATATTATGTTGCCAAACCTACGACGAACGAAAAGTAGGTATGGAACGCAATATGGCTAAATATCAACAAAAGACAAAAAATAAGACACAAAAATAATAAATATTTCAAAAGCCACATACGCTCTAATTACATATTATTATCATTGTTTAATTTATAAACATTATCTAATAGTATTATATACAAAATAAAAAACCTTAATACCTATATATAATATTATGTATTATACAAAAATATAAAAAAAATAATAATTAATATTAGGTACTTACCTTTATAAACTAGAAAAAAAGTAGATAATACAATCATAGATAGATATATTATGTATACATAATAGATATATTATTAATGATTTGCTCGGCGATGAGGAAAACGATCATTTAATTAATATGCTTAATATAACAATGTTTGATCAGTTTGATGATACTGCAGTTGCATCTAATTCAGAAATGTTAGAGATTGGAAAATGGATTGTAGTACAATTTGCTACAAAAAAAACTGTAAAACATTTTGTCGGCGTTATAATAAAACCTGAGCAAGATAACAGCATTCTGAGAAAGTTTTCTCGAAAACTTAAGACGATTAAAAAAGAAAACGAAACTATGTTTTCATTTCCAATAGTAGAAGACATTTACGAAGTGAAAGAAGAGGATGTCATTTGCATATTGCCTCAACCATGAACTGGACGAAGAGGCGAAATAATTTTCAAAATAAAAATCTCTGGTTACAATATTCAGTAAGTACCTAGAAATGCAATTTCAAATATTGCAATTCAAAATAATTAAGTAAGAATAAATAGTTTTGTAAGTAAGCACTTAACTTGAATTGTAAGTACAGTAAAAACGAAAGAATGATTCGAGAATGAGACCCAAACCGTTACTAGAGATTTAATGTTTTTGTGTATTCATTATTATTTTTTCTTTTATATCTTACTCTCTATTTGTATCCACATTTTATTTTTGCTGATTGTTATTTAATTTTATAATAATACGAAAATAATCATGTTAGGTATATTAAATTTCATCAACTGCTCACTGTTTCGAGCTAAAAAAATAATGTTTTACCCTGTTAATTCTTGGTGAAGCTATTATAACATTTCAAATTTAACTCATTCTTTCGTACACTTATTCTCACGACGCACACAATCGACAAACCTCTTTATCGTTTTGATTTTACTGTACGTGCTTACAACTTTGTCATGTAAGTACTGACTATTTTTAGGGTTACTCTGCATTCCTGTATTGTATAATTTGTATTTGTGCTCTTTCGAGACGAATAAAATTATAAGTTAATCTTCAAAAGCCTTTGATTGATTTACCTACCACTCCTGTTGCTGAGATAACCACATTAAATAATTAAGTACCTACCTAATAAAAACGTAATTTTTGTTTCGAGACATCACTAGCTCTACATACATTAGTATGACACACTTACCCCAAAAAAAATGATAGAGATCATTTTTGTTGAAAATCTATACAAAAGTTTTAATTTAAGAACCAATATCCATGAAATGATATATTACCTTTCTATGCATGTAATACGTTATGGTTTTGAAGAACTTTTGGAATAATGGTGAATTTAGTTACACTTACCCTAATATTGGGGTAAGTGTAACAAACTGACTAGTAATCAAAAAATAATAAAATATCGTATTATAGTAAGATATACAGTGGGTTCCTTCTGTACATATTAATTGTAATGATATTGTAGATCTTATGGTAAAGTTTTCAACTGTTTAAAACATACCTATTCATCATGAACCAGGTTGAAATTCATCTCATTAAATTCTTTATCACACTTACTTCAACTCACATTATAAAACTATTTTTGCTTTCTTTTTTTCCTCCACTTTGTTTTTTCTGATTTTCCGAACTGATTACTTGTAATTTTTATTCTAAATGTCATGTTGTGAACGTCCTGAATTAATAATTTGTTATGTACTCAACGTGTCTTTTTCAAATAAAGAAATAAACTCAAAATCATTGTGGCAAAAAACGTAAAGCCTCCCCCAAACCAAAGCGAATATTCGCGGCGAATATTCGCAGCGAATTATTCGCCAATCAAGCTCGTATTGGCTTACGGGACAGAGCACGCTTGCGCGACCGCCTTGCGTCTTGAGTGCGAATTTGCAGCGAATATTCGCTGCGATTTTCGGGAACTCTGTCGACAGCGAATTTATTCGCGGCGGACAATTTCGCCAAGGGAATTAGTAAAATCAAAATGGCGAAGACATTGAGCAGCTGATCGAGTTGGTCCGGAAATATCCAATCCTTTATAATTTCTCTGACAGTGACTACAAAACATGAGAAAGAAAGATAAGATATGGGATGAAATTGGCAGGGAAATTGTTGAAAATGGTATGAAGGTCGTCATAATAATATCTTTTATCTTTGTCTAACCAAAGTATGTAAAGTTTTTTGACAGGATGAATACGCTATTATAAATAAATAACTTTAATCTAAGGTCCCGATATTTAAAAAATACATATTATTAATTTGCGTCATGCACAGCCTTTAATAACAGAAACTTTATAACTTTGATTGTTAGTGCACTGACAGTTCTAACTTATTGCGATCGTTTGACGTTTTGGTTTCGACTTTCGAGCAGTCATATCAATAATGTTATAATTAGGTATCATTTACAATACCTACTTCAATCATGTTCGGTATCGGTCACGTAAATACCCATTTTATATTCGTTGATAATATTTTTTTAGGTTAGATAGGTAGTCTTTAAGATTATTTTTTTGCATCTAACATTATGCAGCATAGCATTTCTATTGTAGCTAAAGATATAATATACATATAGGTAGATAAGTAGGTACTCCATGTCGTCATTGTGGTATTTTGTAAGGTTTTAGACCAAAAACCTTACATACTACTTACTATCGGGTTATTTACAGTAGGACATAGGTACCTAGGTTGTTTGTTTTTTGATCTCAAAAGACCTCAATCACAAAAACGATATTATGTACCTATATACCTACTAGGTATATATTTCCTTCATTATGTATAGGTATATTGAGCTAATAAACTGGTTTTGCCCAGTGCCGACCGCGAACCAAGATAATATCTACATGTTCCATGTACCTACCTAACATAACCAATGTTTTCTGTTTCACATTAATTTGTATACCTACAAACATTTTAAACTTAATTGAGATGTTCTTAAACTTCTGTTCATGTAATATTATGTAGGTAGGTATATCTTGGTCTGCATTAGGCAATAAGATTAATAATTTTATGTGCATGTAAATATAAAGGTCAGGTACCTCCTCTAAGTACATAATATTATATTATCATCATGGATACCTACCTGAATGATGTTGGAGATATACTAATGCTTTGTGATGAATTTAATTTTAGCAAAGATCTTCAACCTTTCAACGTAGGTACAAAGCACCAGAAGAAATTAAAAATGAAACCCCCGGCATTAACAGGAATAAAATAATATTTCATCATCAACATCAGTCGGGGTCATTCCACTGCTAGATGAAAGCCTCTTCTAGCTCCTTCTACTATTTTCGGTCTCTAGTTCTTCGCTGCTACATACTTTTATTGTACTTCACGTGAACAAAGAGATCAACTAAGTGAAGTGTCAATCAACAAAAGTGGCATTTGTGCACAATGTTAATGAATTTTCCAAAACATTAAGTGTGATAATATAATATACAAGGATGAATAAGGCGTGGGCGAGGGCCAAGGTCCATTTTATAATTCCTCTATTGATGTACCTATTTTTATTAAGAAAAATGTTTGCCGTAGAATGGGGTGAATACTGAATAGACCCTTTTTAAAATTTCTATTTTTCTGCTACACATTATTCGGACAAACATGAATGACTTAAAACCTGTTTCTATGGACATAATCATACTCTAAAATATTTTTCAACTACCATTTATTATCAAACAGCCAATTTTGTGTGATGTCTCTTTCTATCCAGCGTTGGGGTGATTATAGACATGGCGGGTGGATAGAATCGAATAATGGTAATTTCCTAATGTTAAAAATGTAATTAAGTACCTACTGTACATTACAAATTTATGTAGGTACATTTAAGTATGTAAATCAAAATCAAAAATATAAATTTAAATGTTATACAACACAGTATCATGTAAGTATTTAAAAAAACATATACTTACATAAACATCTATTTATCCAAGAATTATTTGATACTTGAATCTGTATTTTATATACCATATTCGATGGATGTATGTGGTGTATTTTGTAAAATATTTGGTATGTATTTATTATTTAACTAAGCGTATTTAATTTGCTACGTGACCTGTAGCTCTTTTATAATCACAAATTATTGTTGAATGTTCCGAAAATGAGTTTATGTGCCGAAACAGCTGTCAAGGTAAATGACTCATTAACAAAAATAACTATATTTCAAAACCATTATAATCCATCTACCATATAAACACCATTTCAAGTAATAAAGAAATAAAAAGTCACCTAATTAAATAATATTATACTAGAAAAAATATACTATCTATATACCCACTTAATTTTCATTTAAAGTTGTAAAACGCCCGGTTACTAAATAGAGGAAGGACAGAGTCTTCTGGCACGACCGAATCACATTGGAACGGTGTTATTGTCATTTGAAAGTAACAATACTGACACCTAAATGAGTCGCCTGCACTGCCAGAATCATCTGAACCCTGTCACCTATCTATATACAATTTATTGTTATTTTTTTTCATATTTGTCCATTTTATTACAATATCGTGTTACTTTTAAAGCTCATTGTAATTCTAATAATTATATAAATATTTTTCTTGTATTCTGTGCAAAAATGATTATTAAAACTTTCTTAACCTAAACCAAGTATTTTTTATTGAATGATCCTGCAAAAAATTCAAGTACAGTTAAGTGACATATTTTGTTTCAGTGTATAAGCCATAAATAAATATACATAAATTATATTTAATATATACATGTATACTGTATGTATAGCCACGGTTGGTCTTGCACTTGTTGCTGTAGCTATGCGATCTGGTGTGGTCCATTATCCAAAAACACTCAATCACATCCCTGGTCAAACAGCGGGCAGCCGTGTAGTGAGTCTGGCTGGCCTATGGTGGCACTAGAATGATTTCAATATACACAGTCTGTTAATTTGAATATGTTTTCGACTGAAAGTTGTAAAAATATTAGAAATCAGGATTTAAATAATTAAAAACTGTTTCATTAAATATCATATTCATACCTATGCAAAATTTTGATTCCTTTGAAGTACCTGTACAAAATACGGATGAATATAAACCAAACAAAAATATTTGTTACTGGTACTGCCATAGTAAAGTAAAGTTTAACATACTTCCCTAATAAAACAAAATTCCCAATTCTTGTCGTTCTGTAGATGTTTCATTTCAGTTTTACCAACGATCCACTAAATATGAATTGGTCATAAACACTCAAAGGAAATCTGGCACTCACTGCCAGAATGTCCATGTCAGACATGTCAGATACCTGCATAAAAATAAATGTCATGTTATGATATTTATTACGAATTTCACATTTACAGAAAATTTTCTGCGCTCATTTTTGAAAGTCTCCAAGTATGACGGGTATATTCGCACATGGGTGCAGTTAATGCACCCAATGATTTTCGGGAAACCTGCTGATACACCCCTGTTACAGGCGGGCTTCTCCCGGTGTAAAATAATCATTTAGTAGCTTAAGTCGAAACGTAACCCTGACCTCTAGAAACGGCTTCATAAAACATCTAATCTGATTCCTTGCTCAACCACGTAAGTATTTCTTTTAATTTAAAAAGTAAAAATGATGATGGATGAAAGAGATAATTTTAAGACTAAATATAAGGATTGAAATATAATAAATTTTGCCGCGCTTGTCGGCAACGTCCAAATTTCGACGCGCCTGCGCCAGGGTCAGGCTCGTGATTCGCCGAATCAAAGATCACGCGATAAAATTTGGCCAATCACGAGAGTCCTTTTTGCTGGAATGGCGTGGGTACGCGAAGTTTGAAAAAGAAAAAAGTGATTAGTAAGCGTCCCCTTTCCGATAGGTACGGACCTGACGACTACAACTGTAAAAATCCCAAATGTAATTTGTAAAACTAAAAATGTAAAATATAAGAAGACCACGTTACGAGCACGAAAGACCGTGTTTTATTTACACTCCAACCGTTTGAATTTCTTTATTTGTGAATCCGGGGTTCGATGAACACCTGAGCTAGCCGCTGGAACCCCGGGGATCTCACTGCCCTTTCTTGAAGTCTGAAATTAAAAAATATTTTTACCGACACAAAATAATATTCCCGTTAAATTCTTATTGAGTAGGTAATTTACTTGTTGTGTCTATGCGCAGTTACTCTAGTTACATGACATGTACATTGTAATATTGTATAAATTGATCAGAGGGTATCAACACAACACTAAAGACTGTCAGCGCTGTATGGCGACTGTATGTAAGTATTACTAAGCACTGCTATTATAGCATCGGACACGTTTCCTATGCATCTGCTTACTGATGCCTGGCTCATTGCGCAGAAGACTTGGCCTACCCGTTTTTGGTACGCTCCCTCTGCGTAGAAACGCAAAATAGTCAAAACCTACAATTCAAATAACGGAGACATGTTATTTCAATAGCATATTACCTTCAAATCCTGTTAACCCTTCATGGTAAATGCTTATTTATAATATGTGCAGTTATGAAACTGAGTAAATCTATCTTACCTATGAGCCATGGCAATCTTGCCCTGTCATAAAGTAAGGTTATATTAAATGTCGATGTAATTTGTCGCACGCCATCTCATTATATCTTCAGCGTGTAATAAGCATTCAGAAGACGTGTACATTTTGTCAACACACAACTGTCACTTTGACATTCGTATATGTATTTAGTCTATGGCTGCATCCAATGCTGCCACCTTGTTTCAGATAATTAAAATACACTTTACGCAAAGTGGGTAAAAGTTGTAGCAATTCTGAAAGCGCTATAGTGTACGTGTATTTTTTATATTTAATTCATAAAAATTATAGAATAATTGGCGTAAAATATTAATAATATTTACAATTTTAAATCTGGCGCGTAAATAAAATTATTTAGTCTATGGCTGCGTCGCTGACGCTTGGTGTGGGGCCAAACGCGAAATTCGCATCAAATCCAAGCGGTAGCGACAGCGATAGCGAGGGCGTTGCGAATTCGCTGCGAATATTCGCTTTGGTTTGGGGAGGCTTAATTCACCTTTTTGTAAATAAACTCAAAAACTAATTATTAATATTATAAAAAAGCCTTGAAAATTATACTCAAATCGAATTCATAAATGATTACCGAATATCATTAAGTAACAAGTTAAGGTAAAACTGTTTAAAGTATTTTTAGTAGAGAGGTTTCAATTTCTTGAATTTAGAAAAAGACGATTATCTCAAAACAAGGTTTTTTGACTCAACGCCTCTTGCCACAATAACGACGTCTTAATGTATTGGATGGCTACTACTTCTTGTTAGACACATGGAACCGTCCGACATTGGTGCCACAAATGCTAGAGTCTGTCTTCTATAAGCTAGCGTGCTGGTTGCCCGCACCCTCACTTCACCGTCCATCTCATTCACACCAATTGAAAACTTAAACAGTGGAACGTGATAGCACCATGCTTTCCGTGTGACGTGTAGGTACGTCAGTTTATAGAATACAGACTCAAATTTTTTATGCTTTTAAATAAATGGCATCTTACTGCGGGCGTGAAGATTCCTTCACATACATTTTGCTGTCCGAATAGTATAGCTTGGTCTTTTAATATATTATTATTAAATTCTTTTTCTTTTTTTTAATTCTCCGTACCTTTCTCTACCACGGCACATGGTATTAGGGTAACATCATTAGAATCATATACGCTCGATTAAGACCGAGAGTGGTGCGAGGCGGCTCGATTTGCAACACCTACCAAAAAAATAAGTAAGTACCTACCTGAAAAACCAAAACAACATGAAAAAAGTAGTAAACGATAAAGAAACATTACGTTCCTATTAGCGATATGCAATAAAATAAATACCTACTGAGTTCCCGATAAAAAAGGTGAGATTACAGAAAATGCTCTATGTGCCATCGCCAATTATTGTTAATAAAATAATATGTATGTGCTAAAGAATATATTGAAAGATGGCTTTGGGTGTAAAAATATGCATTATGTGCCGTTTTGTATCAAGTGACATTAGTACCTATTAAAATGGAATGACAATAATTAATGAATAATTTTATTGTGGTCTCTCGTCTTATTGTAATGTTCAAAAATGTCGTTACTACATACATGCTGAAGAGTTTGAATTTAGCTAGAATTTTGACAGGCGCTAATTATTATTCACGTTTAAATATTAATTCAACTAGGTAGGAAAAGTAAATCGACATCGAATGATATTTATATATTTTTGACAAAAGTAACGATACCACTATCTAACATATCAATACTTTTTGATGTCCCTAAATGCATTGATTAATGCGACGCCATCTTGTTTCCTTCGGATTTACTCGTTGTTATTTGTTACTGTTCCGTCAACGCTGCAACACTTATTTTCGTTCAATAGATGTATAATTTAAACACGTTGACCAGTGTTAATCATTTCATTTCAATATAATAGTAATTACTGTTTGCAAAACTGCTCTTATATCAATACTGACAGCGATTTCTTTCTTCATTCTTGCATAATCTAAAAATTGTGACACGTGTCTTGTATTGTTTTTCAACGTCCTGTTATCAGATTACTGTACGCTGGACGTTGAGTCAGATGGTGAAACGCAACGCAGTGTTATAGCATATAAAATTATACCAAATATGCACCAGCTTAGCCCGAAAGGTCCTTCATCACCAGAACTTGTTGACGATAACACAGTTAAGGTTATTTTGATAATGTTTAATTAATGTTGCGTTATGAAGAGTTTTTTGCACTCATTCCCTGTCATCGAAACGTTCTATTGAAAACATATACCTACTTATTTGTTTGTTTGTAGGTTGATATCAAAGCTGACGTCGATGGAAACTGTCAAACGATTGAAGAAATCGGTGTTTGCTCGATTGGGCTGGTGATTAATAATGGTTCACAGGTGGGTACCTACTTTACAAATTAATTATTGTATTGTAAAAATATCATGCGCGGCATAGGGGCGGCAGTTAGACAAAGGGCGGCGATTTCATGAATTTATGAATTGCCGAATATTTTTTCTTTTATTATAATATTATTCAGTTTACTGTAATCAATGATCCGTCGGCAACTCTAATATGTTGAGAGACACTTCCAAGTCCTTAGATAACGCTTCATAATTAATACTTAATTGTCTATTTTTCGTTCAGATGCAAATACTACTCGGGTAAATTACAGACTAAGAAAACCATATATGACCGCTATAGAAAAGTCTCAAAAATATCTTTCTTCCAATGATATTGTAATGAATGACTAATTAGCGTCAGTTTAGTAGAAGTAACGGGAGGGGAAAATTTTATTGTTACATCACTGACTAACTTACATCGCGCCAGCCAATACTGCATGGTTCTAAGTTTTGAGAAAACAAACCCAACAATGAAGTAGAATTCTAAACTGCATCATTGTTACTTTTGTTTGGCCGAGGACAAACACTTAGAACCTTGTAGTTCTCCACTTGCGATCAGTCACCTACGTCTGTCATTAAAATTTATTCAACTATGTATAATAAAATCGTAACTATTAGAGCTGGGATGGTCATGTAGACATGTTTCGTAGACACAGAGTATAGTTGCGGAATTGTCTAGCATGCTGTCTTCAAATAAAATAATTCGTTTTAAAAAAGGGTCACTTGGGTGACCACACGTAAGTATGCGACAACTATTTGATAATTATTGTTCAATTGGAGTTCTATTTTCTTTGTTAATTTTTTAGTAACAACACCATGTTTAGGTACATATAATTAGTTGGATTATAATAACTTGTAACTTCCCTAAAATACAGAAATTAAAACACTAATTTTCATAAGCTTACTATAGCTATGGCAATAGCGGCGTTACCTACACAACTCAGCTTCACCGTTGGACGGACGCAGTGGGATGGGTGAATGGCTAACCGTCCTTCTTAAAAACATTGTTAATATAATTTCATGTCTGTGGAAGCCCATATGCATAGGAGTGGATATGGGAATTTCCATTCTTATAAAGATATCTATTTATTCTTATATACCTAGATATATATTTATATATGGCGCCTGTCTCTTGTAGGCCCCGGGTTCGATCCCAAGGCTGGTAAGCATTGTGTTTTTTAAGTGTTTGATCAGTGCAAGGATGTAATAGAGTGGGCGAATGGCTAACAACCATTCCTCGTAATATTTGCTTCAATATTTTGTTTAGTGTACCTCCACTTTGTAGAGGTCTCATACCGTTAACTTAGGGGCAAAAATTGTTATTTACTTTTACTTAAATAGAATTCTCGTGTGGTTCTGTAAAATGTGTTTAATTTATATTACGCATACGTTAAATCAAATGAGTTCGTCTAGTGTGCAATTACAAATATTGATCAGATATTCCTGCCTATTAATTTTACTGTCAACACACTTTGTTTAAGTACTTTAATTTGGATGCATATTTAATTAACATACAAAGTATTTTCTATACTGTTAGAGCGGAATGCAGAAACATTTGTCATAACTAAAATTTCCTTAGCAGAAAACACTATGCAGAAACACTGTCCTTAGTTAAGATCATTTTTATTGAAAATAATACCATATTTAAAAATTCTCGTTAGGTAAATTAGGTAAATTATTTTATAATCGTTAAATGATGACAAAAATATGACAACTGCATTTTATAAATGCAATAACTATAAATACATATTATATTTAATTATAATACTCTTATGTTTCCGTTATAAGTCATTATACGTGATTCCACAGGCACCACAAGATTTTTTTTAACATGGTAACACTAGCATCAAGTGTCATTCTTCATCTGGTATTTTGTATTTCTGCGGGCTGGCGTATAAAAATAAAATAATATTCTGCAAGTACATGCCAAACGAATTAACACTATCAATATCCATATTGAGATACATTGTCAAATGAATTTGAGTGTATGGACTGTGTTATAGACATGCGAATTTATTTTGACAGCAGCTGTTAGTGGTAAATGGTAAAACAGAAGGGGGCGTGTTCATAACAAAAGTAGTCTATGGTTAAGGATTCCTTAACTCTATACTCAGGATTGTCTATAGTTAAGTCATGCTTTTCGGCGACTTATCCTTAGGAACGAAATCTTAGATTGTGCATTCCGCTCTTAGTCTATTTTAGGTAGGTACCTACATATATTAAGGAGTTTTAGGAAAGTTTTGAATATAAAACAAGATTAATTTTGAGTATAATAATTGCTGCTTACCCTATTTTCAAACAAATAATCTTACAAAAAAATCTCAGTTACACATCTTTATTGCAGTATTTTTAAAAACCCTAGATAGACAAGTATGGCTATCGCAATCTTTTTAACACACATGCCATGTTTTCTCTTCGAGAAGTACTAATTTGCATACTACCTGCTTCACCAAGTGCTTGACAAAGATAACAATTTTTCCCAGGCCTAGATTAGAGGGTACATTTCGGAATAAATACAGGGTAAAGGGGTAATATAGGTAACTGGGCATTTTCGCCAAAGTTTGTACATTACGTTTTTTAATGTCGTCCCATGACTTCAATTGATTTTTTCCTGGTTATATATTATAGAATATTAGAAAGGTATGTATTTTTAACATGCAAATTTATTTATTTACTTTATTTAGTCAGTTGAATTAGGGATTGCAATACCGGTTTTTTAAATCCAAAATACCAGAATTTTCGGTATTAAGAAAGCACACCCGTTTACGTTTTTGAAAATGAATTATATGTGCTGCTAAAATGCAAATACATTCAGTGAATCCAACAGAGGTGAAAAAATAATAAAATAAATTTCTTTAAATATATATAAATAAGTAATTATCGCGATGAATTATCATAATATTATTTCGAAATAGAAAACATCCGTGAAAAAATGTTCAATTATACTATATTGAGGACTGTAAGTAGTTGAATATTTTTCCTGCAGCCGGACTTATTTGCACTTGATGAACTTTTGAGCGCTTTAATTAAAATTATCAATATATTTAAATTACTCGTAGAAATCACTAGTTCTACAATAATTAATCAATACATACTTTTAAATTTTAACATAATAAATGTAGGTGTGCAGGTTTTTGCTATAAAATAATAATTAAAAGAGACTTTAATATCTATATTTAATTTTTATTGATAAGCACATACTCCTGTGTTTTAATCTTTAAAAAATACCGGAATTCAATAAGAATTACCAAAAAACCGGTATCGACATTTTCATTCGGTATTGCAATCCCTAAGTTGAATGCAACTGTCTAACCTGTATATAAATTTTAATTGATTATTTAGTTCGAAGGGTAGTGTGTTTTTACCATGTCCCACCTCTAAATTCAAATAAACAAAGTCCGATTTCGTCATTAATTTTTACTGTGTAAGAATAAATTTTAGTGTCTTCAATTGCTTACGTTATATATTTTTTGAAAATATTTTTCGTAAATTTGGACCAATATTGAAAAAAATCACGTTTAAAGTGTTCCAGTAGGCCTATTCTTAACAATTATCACTTTAGCACATTTACGATGTTACCATTGGTCCAAGTTAACACATTTGTTATTCTCGCACACTGTCAGATATTATCACTTAGCGGCAGCTAACTTTCATATCCGGTTTAAACGGCTAACTCCGGCGTGAAGTACGTACGTTATTTGCTGGTATATTATCTATGATTTTCTGACTTCGGTTAAAATCGGCCATGTTCGTGCAGCGTTGTCTCTGGTATTAATACCCGAACGCCGCGAGCTTCGTTTATTCAATGTCAAACGTCAAACGCGACTTAATAATACTTCATATAACCGTCAATAATCAATCGTAACCAAACATATTATAATTGTCATGTCTAATTCGGGAACAGCGGTGATACCACGGTAAGAATATATAATTTAAATATTTGTTTATTACAGTGAATGTGCCAATAAATAACTTATAATGGTATCTTTTATGTATTTCAGTGTTGTAGTAACTCGCGGGCCGCGGATTACGACCGCACAAAAAGACCTTCTCGTGCAGTTAATGTACGAGAACCAAAACTTAGCTCTCGGGAGATTTTATGGTCCACTCGGGGGTGAAAGCATGGCGCGAGACTGGAAACGTGTATCCCGGCAATTAGATTCTATAGGCCCATCGAAATCAATTGAGGAGATGAAGCAAAAAGCGCGGAAGAAGAATGGTGACCGGGTCCGCGCTTTAAGTTCAACGGGGAACTGCCACCACGCTGTGGAACTGGATGATAATTCAATCAAAATATTATCCATAATCGGAAACAGTTCCTCAGCGGGGTGGTCCAACCACGAGCTTTGTTTGTCAAGTAATGAATAACAATAAAGGTGCAAATATTAATTGAAAATTATTTTTTATTTATATGTATTTAAATGTATTGATTTATTTTTATTACAGCCACAGACACATATGTATGTCCGCCATTGGAGTTCGTCGATGACGAACGAATGGCGGATACATTGTCTTCGGCTGAGGTCACCCCTTCGCCACCACCTAGAGGTAACATAGCGACCTATTGTTTTGGTATAATAAATAGTGTGGTATGTTTGCAATTATTAGGTATACTATGAAATGTCATTGATTTATTTGTATTGCAGCCCGTAAAACACCAACACGTCCTGTGGTTATCGCATGTCACTCGGTGCCAAGCTTTGAGGGCATACCCAGAGGTAATAGTTAAATAAATATTGTCTATAGGTAATATAGCGACATTTTGTTTTGTTATAATAAATTGTGTAGTATGTTTGCAATTACTGTTTTATGTAATGTCGTCGAATTATTTTTATTACAGTTACAAATGGATGTCCACTGCCGGACTACTTTCGGTTAGCCGAAGACGTCCCTTCGCCACCACCTAGAGGTAACATAGCAATATTTTGTTTTGGTATAATAAATAGTGTCGTATGTTTGCAATTATTGTTTTATGTAATGTCGTCGAATTATTTTTATTACAGTTACAAATGGATGTCCACTGCCGGACTACTTTCGGTTAGCCGAGGACGTCCCTACGCCACCACCTAGAGGTAACATAGCAATATTTTGTTTTGGTATAATAAATAGTGTCGTATGTTTGCAATTATTGTTTTATGTAATGTCGTCGAATTATTTTTATTACAGTTACAAATGGATGTCCACTGCCGGACTACTTTCGGTTAGCCGAGGACGTCCCTACGCCACCACCTAGAGGTAACATAGCAATATTTTGTTTTGGTATAATAAATAGTGCAGTATGTTGACAATTATTTTATTATGTCATCGATTCATTTTGATTACAGTTACACAATGTCAATGATTTATTTCTATTGCAGCCCGTAACACACCAACACGTGAGGAGGTTCTCACACGTCACTCGGTGGTGCCTAGCTTTGAGGGCACACCTAGAGGTAATAGTTAAATATTGTTTGTGTATAGTAATATATATTAGAATTTATTTCCAGCCAGCAATATTAAACATTATCCGTCTATTTGTATTGCAGTCTATGATAATCACTCGGTCGGTGAAAGTCTGACCCGGCAGGCGACAGAGACGCCTTTACGGCCCACTAGAGGTAAGACATTTGACATAAAACAAAAATCATTCAAAATTCGTCAGTTAGATTCCACTTAAAAAAACAGTCAGAACATCTTCGGTTTAGGGTTTTTTTTTGTATTTTGGCACATATAAAATGAAATGTGAAAATTTTTATTACAGCAGCGAGATTTAGGCCAGCATCGATGCCGCTCGGTTTGGCCGATACTCACAAACTTATATCGGAGGGTAACCGGATGATGAAGGTACTATTATCATACATTCATTATATAATATGTATATATTTTAACTGTGGTATCAAAATACCTTTCACGTAGGCATCGTGAACGTTTGACTGCATACATACTCGCTTTATACTAATATTATATTATATGTTTATAGTCCATGGAGGGGGCAATGACGTCAATGGCTACAGCAATGACGTCAATGGCTACAGCAATGACGGTAAACAAACAATAATAGTATATTTGAAAGTCGAAGATGGCATCACTGCGATATCAAATGAAAGTATATCGGAAGAAAACTATGCAGTATATTTGTTAAAAAGCAGTCCAACAAGATTCATAATATGTTTTATAATTGTTTTTATAGTCACTGTCAACTACTGCGGCAACCATGATGGCGGCATCGGCAACCACGACGACGGCATTGGTGTCCGCTTTGACGGTATGCATAATATCAATATGTATATTATATTACCTTTTCTGTTTTCAAACTTCACCAAATATATCCCAACGAAGGATGTTGAAGAAAATATTTAGCCAAAACAAAGGAACTCGACTGATTGTTATACAGACTATGATTTTCATTTTTTATAGATGTGTCCTCACTCAATTTCAAGAAAACTTTATTAATATGCCGATTTATTTTTATAGGGCATTGAGAAGTCACTGACGCGGAATTCCCCAATGTATGTGGTAAGTGTTTGTCAAAAAAAACAAGTATAAAAGCATTACTAACAATTTGTTATTGTTAAAATAATACAATATAATCTATATAATCTAGCCACCCCAAAAACCAGACAAATGTCCAATCAGTGAAATCAGCGCATTATAGTGCATACATAGAAAATATGGTAAAAATTCAAACAGGTATTTCATAAAAACAGTTTTTATTGAGAAATTTGTATATTTATAATCAAAATCAAGAATATATTAAATTATACATATTTATATAAGTACTAAGTTTATTGGAATGAAGTGACACAAACACTTTCTTTCTTTGAGTGGCATTGCAATGCATGCCGGGTACTCGCTAGTTATATGTAAAATAACCATAAAGCTAACAAAACCACCACATAGCGTATAGCACTGTTTGTGACGTAAGCAATCTGACGTCTCACGTCATTCAAAATGGCTGCTACATCTGTCACTTCAATAATGGATTCCGTACAGCAATATGCAGCAGACATTTGTTGCTGGATTGATGGATTCAATATTTTAATTATTATGATAGCTTGAAGCGATCAATCGGATCAATTAGAAATGTCAAGAAGCGTTACCGGCAAAAACTGTATGTATTGCCATATGGAAATGTATACAGGGGAATACTCCTTTCGTACAGTAGAATTATGTAATCACATAATCACCTGAAATGTTTATTAGATCAATCAATACCAAGAGGAAATAGAGAATGATGAAGGACAATGACAATCTGCTCATTCAGTGCTGACACCGCGACTGGCCATTAGATATAATTAACATGATATTTAAATATTAATTTACAGGTCAGCAGTGATTGTGTTATTAATTTGAATATGTTTTCAACTGAAATCAGGATTTAAATAAATTTGATGAATTGAATAAATATGTAAGTACTGTTGTTTCATTTATTATCCTGCTCCCTCCTCCTATCCTCCTTTAATGTATACGAAATACGGGTTAATGTTAAAACAAACGAAAATGTTTGTTACTGTCAATGCCAGTGGCGAAGGGTGGGGGTAGGCTGTTAAGATCCGCCATAAATAGTGCACACTAAACTTTAAGTTAAAACTCTTTCGTTATGCAATCGTTCCATTTCCAATTTGACCAGTGATTCGTTAAATAATAAATGTCATCAAATAAGCAACAATAACGACCTCGACACGTTCGCTACCATTCGAATTTGAATAAAAATGGGGGCCCTGAAAAGGGCCTTTTGTACGACGATAGATGGATTATTGCATGTAATCATAGACGATACGATTTTTTTTCACGTCTTAGTCTTCTTGGGCAAGAGCACCGCCTGGATATTGGGCAGCACTCCACCCTGGGCGATGGTGACGCCGGAGAGCAGCTTGTTCAGCTCCTCGTTGCGGATGGCGAGCTGCAAATGACGAGGGATGATCCTGGTCTTCTTGTTGTCCAACATTAGCTGCATCTCCTTCGTATATCATATATACGTTTGAATACAGGCTAAATTATTTGGCACATACATGTGGAACGGTGTGGAATGAGTTATTGAGCGCTGAAAACGAGCCTGTCCATTAGATACTGGTATAGTGATTGTGTTAATCGTCACCAAAATAGATGTCAACAATTCGTTGACGAGTAGCATATGCCTCCCCTAATCTATTTTGATTCCGCGTCTCATTATACACGAATTCCGATAGGACAGGCTCATCAACAGGTTCTAGATTCGGTATCCTGAAAAAGAAAGAAAAAGATATGTGTTAGCACATGACAGACTCAGTCCAATGTCACATCTATTTAAGTAATGTTTTCATTTACTTGAAACTTCAATAATTACCTATAATGTTGCATCATGTTATGCAGAATACAACACGCATATATTATCTTGGTTGCCTTCTCAGGTTTATAATGGAGGGCTCTATCCCCTCGAAGGCATCTAAATTTTGCTTTCAACACACCGTTCAGTCTCTCTATGACATTCCTTGTTGAGCAGTGGGCAGCCGTATAGCGAGCTTCAGGTGAATCTACCTCGGCACGTAGAATCGGAATGAGCATATATTTTTCTACCGCATACCCTGAATCACCTGAAATGTTTTTTGGATCAATCAATAACAAGAGGAAATGAAGAAGGACAATGAACAATGACAATCTGTTAATTTTAATATGTTTTCGACTGAAATCAGGATTTAAATAAATTTGAAATGTTTGTTAAGATCCGCCATAAATAGTGCACACTAGTAAAGTTCGACATACCCAAGAGAACAAAATTTCCAACTCTTTCGTTGTGCAATCGTTCCATTTCCACTTTGACCATCGATTGATTAAATATAAATTGGTCATGAACACTGCCTGGGAATCTTGCACTCACTGCCAGAATGTTCATGTCCATATCACATACCTGCATAAAAATAAATGTCGTGTTAATGAATTGTTTGTTTGAGTTATTCGTAATGAAAGTATGGTACTGTTCGGTTAAAGCGGATACAGCGGAAAACGCATTTTGAAAATAGCCGATAAACTGGATTATTTGTTAGGTTAACCTAACCTAACCGAATCCAACCTAAACTAACAAATAATCCAGTTTATCGGCTATTTTCAAAATGCGTTTTCCGCTTTAACCGAACAGTACCGAAAGTATTAAACATAGTAAAATTAATGATTTGTTACCAATTGCACATTTACAGTAAAATTTCCACGGTAATTTTTAAATGATTCTGTCTCCAAGTGTGGCGGGAAAATGCGCACATGAGTGCAGTCAATGCATCCGATGATGCCTGGGAAATGAGCCTTTTCTTGGAATCTGAAATAAAAACAAAGTTTTACCGACACATAATATTGCAGTTCAATCATTATTTGCTTTTTTACTCATGTTGTTGGTACTCTAGTTATATGTAAAATTGTATAAATTGGTCAGAGGGTATCAACACGACACTAAAAATAATGCATTGGTTGGTAAGTACCTACCTCCTTTGAATTCTGTCACGAGAGTCAGCACTGTTCGGAAACTTCAGGTAAGTACTGCCAAGCACTGATATTATAGCATCGGATACATTTCCAATGCATCTGCTCACTGATGGCTGGCTCATTGTGCAGAAGAAGTCTTGGCCAACCCCTTTTTGGTAACCTCCCTCTGCGTAAAAACGCAAAGTAGCCAAAACCTAAAATTCAAGTAAAGGAAACAAGTTTTTTCAATAACATAATATTCAAATCTTGTTAATCTGTCGTGGTGAATGCTTAAAGATGAAGTAGGTAGGTATTTACATGTGCTGTTGTCAAACTGAGTAAATGTATCTTACCCATGATGTTACCTATCTTCCGCTGTCATAAAGTAGGGTTAAGTATAGCTACTAAATGTCGAAGTAATTTGTGACTTTAATTACCTGAATTTGGACAGGAATTCCTTTGGGTATGCCTCTCATCAACACGGAGTCCAATTTGGTCACTATCTCGATCACCATTTCTTTCGACAGTCTGTATAATTGTCGAAAGAACGTGTCCGTTACATCAAAAGGATTCTGACTATCGCGTATCCTCCTTCGCTCTATATTCAGCGCGCGTATCTCTTGTACACGCTGTCTTCTTACTTCCTCGGCGTGCAAATGAATCGCAAGAATAAATGCCATTGCGGTAGAATGTAGAAAAAAGATAAAAAAAATATTACGAACAGTTATTTGACATCCGCGAAACGAACATCTATGATTCTAACCATAGAATCCGTAGAACCGAACCACAAATTGTGGTTTGAAACTTTGCATATTATCTTGCATCTCAATTTTCAATATGTAAAATTGACATATTTTCTCTCGTTCTCGCAGTAGCACGGCACATCGAGGTGCCGCTAACTTTGACAGGGATATGGGTTAACTTTCTTACGCAAATGACCGCGAGAATAGCAAATGTGTTAATTTTGATAATTTTATCATAATTAGCCGTTTTAACCTTTTAACACATCCGTTTGGATACGTTAGAATAGCCCCGCAGGATATTTGAAAAAGTGGTATTCCAAATTCCTTTACCACAATTTTAGCATGACTGCGAAAAATTACTATTATAAATAGGTATTTCTTAATCTAGCTTATCTACACTTAAAGAATCTCATATAACCGTGCCTTTATCGCACATTCTGTTCACTAAATAACTCTACACTATCTCACTGGCTTTGACTTAACATTTCTTGCGAGTTATATGAGATGGAAATAGAGGATGCTTTTCAGTGTCATGATTGATATTATAATATAATCACTGCATTCGGAAAACTTTTCCCATGTCTTCATTTAATTTAATCTTTTTTACGTGAATATTTTTATTAAACATTTTTTCTTTAGATACCTACGTTATGAGTGGATATGATCACTGTGTTTGGAAAATATTTATTACGTCTTGGCTCGATATAATAATATTGCTTTAATATTTTAATCGGATATTTTTATATTATTACTATAATCAATACTAACATATTTATTCTTGGTATAGGTACTAAGTGATTATACTTACGTATTACTTATTCATAGCCGGTTTGCCGACTTTTACATCCATCCAAAACTCACTCTGAGAAGTTGTTTATACTTGTCAGTTTGAACTATGGGACTTGTATACACTTTATTTTCGCTCTGTCGTAAGGTTGACGTTCTGTTATCTCGTGATGGAATTGACTGGGAGGCCAGAGTAAATGGTTGCGTCGTCAAACTTAATTTCACGAATGCCAACTGAAGGTCAGCATTTTAGGTTTGTGTTAATAGTACAGTTGGAGAGTTAATTAATTCTATTCAGATCAGTAAAGGTAATATTTGATATAATGTAAATCTCATGTTGTGTACGTCTTGAATTTAGATTTGTTATGTCTATAGTGTTTTGTTCTCTTAATAAATAAATAAATAAACAATATGTAAGTACCTACCAAGAGTTGTACCATTTGCTTTATGATATTACATATAGGTGCAAGTAGCATTATTTAATTTGTATTTAATACCTAGGTACTAGGTAAGTACTATTATCATTTCATGTCGTGATCTTTGTTCTCACAACTTTATGTCTGTGATCCATTACCACGCAAGTCAGGCGATGTACAGTCAGTCTCCGGACTATTTTTTCGCGTGGAGCACCCCAGATCTGTTGACTTTTAAATCTGCAGACCAGGCTCATTGGATTTCGATATTTTTCTCTCCGGGTTGCCAGACTACGTCCGTCGATCGTCACGTAAATTTGATTTGACAACAATTCGCAATCATTCGGACCGAATAAAAATCTGTAATTATTTTAAACATTTTTATTGATTAATTTGTTACTTTACACATTACAAAATCAAAGATTTATCAATTATTTTTTATTTATTTTTATTAGATTCTTAAAAAAAACGTAAATCTTGTATTGTTTTCACTGCAATATTATTTTAGGCACGTATACATATAAATAACACACAATTGTAGGATAAACGGAAGACATTACGATAATCGCAACTTTTGATAACTCGGCTTTTTTCTTCGTTCGTTGAGCAGTAGCAAAGCATAGACAAATTGGATGATTTATTGTCCTCGAACTTTTGGCTCGCCGATTAAAAAAATGACTCACATCGATGAGAATACAAAATAATTTAGAATTTATAATATTTAGTTTGAATATTATTGTTTTTCTAGGTTTCTACAAAGGGATTTTGCACAAGGCATCACGATACTAGTGAGAGTCAACAATCCTCACCTGATGGAATGATACAGTATTCCGAAGTGACAATAGATCAGCAAAATATCTAAAAAGAAAGCTTAGAACTAGATACTCCGAAAGAACTTCGACTTATTCTGAGAAGAGTAAAACATTTCACACGAAATTTGATTTGTAGCATTTGTAGCGCAGTATTTGGATGTGGATGTGCTCTCAAAAGTCACAAATTAGTTCACACGGATGTGATTGATTACCAAAAACATGCACCTATTGAATATTATTTGGGCCCATATATATGCTCGCGATCTAGTGATCTTAAAAGACACGAAATGACACATTCTGGTAAAAAACCTTATAAATGCAATGTTTGTTCGTATAGATACTCGGAACCAGGTATACTTAAAAGGCATGAAATAATGAAACATACTGTTGAAAAACCTTATAAATGCAATGTGTGCTTATATAGATGCTCGCATATTGGTAATCTTAAAAGACATGAAATGACACATACTGGTGAAAAACCTTATAAATGCAATGTGTGCTCTTATAAATGCTCGGAACCTGGTAGTCTCAAAAGACATGAAATGACACATACTGGTAAAAAAGCCTTATAAATGCGATGTGTGCTTATATAGATGCTCGCGAGTTAGTAGTCTTAAAATACATGAAATGACACATACTAGTGAAAAACCTTATAAATGCAATGTGTGCTCATATAGATGCTCGCATATTAGTCATCTTAAAAGACATGAAATGACACATACTGGTGAAAAACCTTATAAATGCGATGTGTGCTCATATAGATGGTCGCAACCAAGTAATCTTAAAATGCATGAAATGACACATACTGGTGAAAAACCCTATATAAACAATTTGTGCCTATATCGATACAGGCAACGTAGTAGTCTTTAAAGCCATGAAATGACACATACTGTTGAAAAACCTTATAATCGCAATGTGTGCTCTCCTATAGATGCTTGCAAATGAGTAGTCTTAAATGACAGAAAATAACACATCGTCGTTGGTCTGTTCAAACCTCCGATGTGACATGATTGAAATTTTACAGGAGGGTGAAAAATTACTTTGTAAGCACAAAAATAAGGATAGTGATACACCCCTGAGACGTTTGTCCTCTACTGGCGTCCACTTTTTCACGGGGAGAGTCGTAAGCGTTGTCACTCGATGGAAAAAAAAAAAAAAAAAAAACCGAGCGACTTGCGACTATTTTAAAAATATTCTAGTAATATAATTATAAACAAAACAAGGAACAATATATAACTGCGCTAGTGCACAAAAAAATCACCTCTTTAATTATTGTGCCATACTGTGTACCTACTTCGATCCCGATAACACTCTTAATAATACAGGTATTAATATTTTTTTTACTTTAATCTTTAATAACCACACTGCTGAGCTAGCGACGTAAAGTGTTTGTGTGTTAATAGACTTCCATTTTTTTGTTAGCCTCTGATTAGCCTAATTTATCCAATTAATAACAGAAGTCATTGATGTTTTAATAATATGTATTTTTGGTAATAAAATTAAAGTTGTTACATTAGAGATATTGTTTTGTTCTTAAAAATAACACTTACATTGTACAGATTAATTTATTGAATAATCTGTTATAATCTTTAATTAAATTTGTTGTTTTTTATGATTATCGTTGAATATTCAAAATTAAAATAATTTAAATATAAAATAGGGATTTAAAAAGAATTTAACCTGTTAATCTTAAATTGAAATCAATTTAATCAGTTTTAGCAACAAAAAAACATAACTATCAATTATTAAGTAATTGTTTTCTTCTATCTTGGTGGGGTAAGGCATCATAAAAGGAATGGTTGTCTTTTTCAATAACTTTACTGATTTCATTTCCTGTAGGTGTTTGAATTTTAGTTGTAGGTGCCGGAATTTATATAGACTCACTGTAAGCCATCATATTTTGGTTTTCGGGGCGACTTGGAAATATCTCCCAATTTTGCGTCTTACAATTGATAATAAATTCAACATTGTTTTTCTGGTCGTAATATTGGAATTTACATTTGTCTTTTTTCCTGTCAAAATTATCAAAATTATATTATTGGCGTGTAGAATTCTGTGTGTATAAAAACCTGCATTGCTATGTTAATTGACTATCGATGTCATACTCTCTATAATTTGGGGCCTTAGTCCCATAATATGTATAATATTACATGAGGTCCGCCTTACTTATAACGGTTTCAAAGTATTCGGTAATAATGTATAAATGCAAAAACAAAAAGTATCTTAGCGTAGTAAGAACATGATATCGCGGGTGTTTGAACATGTACCGTTTTAAAAAAAAGATTTTTTTTTCGGTTAGGTACATGTTCAAACACGCGCGTTGACATGATCTTACTACCTACTTCAGTTTTAGTTTGTCAATTTATGGCTACGGCCGTATGTTGTACCTTAACCACTGGGGAATGCCAAAAGAAATAGCGTATTTCAAAAAAACTTTTACCTTATTCATAGGTCAATAATTATTATAAAGCAATCATTATTTGTAGGATGTTTATCACACTTGAATGGTCAAAGACATGGCTTATAGTTAGTATCTTTAAAATTCTCATCAAATGTGTTAATCTTGCCCATTTTTTGATTAATAAAATGCCTAATTCTTGTCAAATTTGGGATCACAGAGATTATCAACATAAATTTTTATCGTAAATATTTCACTATAATAATGTCGACATAAATTGTACTGATGGTTTTATAAATGCATTTAAAAATTAATAAATGTAAAAAATCTTAACACCACTGCACATTTATATACTGAAATATGACTATATTCTAAAACATTAGAGCGAGAGGTTTAAAAGAATACTATTTTATGTAATAAAAATACTTTATGCAGTCATCAAATGTTTAAAATAAATATAAAGGATAATAAGGCTTCAAAATTATATAAATAGATTATCTACAACGTGGAATGTCCAGTATCATGCTTTGAAAATACAATAAAAGCTCCATTTTGACCTACGCTGAGCATGTCCGCCCTTAATGTTGTTTGTGAGACATACGTTCCTATTTTTATTGAACTCATAGGTACTACAATAGATTACATACGGTTTTGAATAGTTTTTTAAATTCAACTAAAACTTGCCGAAACCAAACAATAATATTTTCGGTACGCTTCGGGCGATTAAACAATTTTGTGCACAATTTTTTATTCTACTTATTTCTTTTCATGGAATATAAAATGCATATTACACGTCATGTTGTTAAATGATGTCCTGCCTAAACCCACTAATCTGATACAAAATATCATTCCATCTATAAAATATCAAAGATGATGTATGATTTAATGAAGTATTTTATAGATAGACCAATATTTTCTTTCTGATAAAGCTATTAAATACCTATCTATAATGGATTGGCGTGCGCAGGGTTTAATTGAATTTTAAAAACTAACCAGCACCATCTGTAAATAATAAAATTGTATTTTTTCGGATTTTCGGATCGGATCTCAGCAGCTTACCTCCACCCTTCGCCACTGCAATATTTCTCTGTACCCATGTCCGTTATATTAGTTTATGTTATGTAGGTTGAATATGGAAGGAATTTTTAACTTTTTTGTGAATTGCTTAAGAACTACTGCTTTTTACATTTCTGCATTATCAAAATATGGAATTTATTAATTTTAAATATTCTATACTCGAAATAATATAAACTTTAACCGTTGTGACTGTGTATTTGAGAAAACAAAAAGCCGTTTTTCTCCTATTCATCTATTATGGACTTGGCTGATTTTGAAATCTAGCTTCACATTTATTGATGTCCGATTATTATACACGATTATACGGTAATTGTATGAGATGTCCAAAGTACAAAATGTAAAACGATGACTTTTAACTGTATTTAAAAACACATATTTAAACTTTTGAACCGATCTTTTATAATGCCTAATTTCTTAATTGTAGACTTGGTCTATAGTCTATCATTGGTGGCCAAACCGTAGTGCATGCGCCAAACGCAACGCATTGCATCTTTGCGCCTACCTATTCTTTTGAAGTAGGCGCAGTGTCTTCCCTAGACAAATGCCGTCCCTAGACAGCGCCAAAATGCCGACCTATTTTTTATACAGTATTTTTTATCATCCTTTCATGACTAAAATATTCATGAAATATGTTGCATAGATACATTACCGACAAAATATATAACTACTAATAAATCTGGTTTTATTTATTATTTTTGTTAATTTTTTCAAATATTAATTCAGATACACTTAACAATACACCTGGCAACTTAAAAAACTCGCTAATAAGCGGCAAAAATATGTGGATACACTTTAATTCGGCAAGTATGTATTTACCTATAGGTATATAGGTAGATACATACTTACATAAGACGTAGCCTCCAAGGACAATGGCAGTAAACTAGACATCGCAAACCCGAAAAAAAATACTGTAATTAAACCTTGTGTGTCAATCAATACATTTGGTTTCCAACCAGTGAGTTGAATTTTTAATGAAAAGATATTTCCGCTATTAGGTACTAATTAGTATAGGTAGCTATTTATATATATACCTAATGATTCTTCTCGATTTTCCGCCCATCGAGTAACTGCCTCCCCCAAGTGACGCTCAATCTGCCTACCCCCCCGGGACGTCACTGAGTAGGCGCCATAACTGAATCCTTCTCATATTTTCAACACCTGAGAGCTCTCATAGCATTAGTTAATTTAAAATGAAATGAAAAATGTTCATCTCTCAGAAAATGGGGATTTGAGTCAATTTTCACACTTGAAAGAGCAGGATGAATGTGCTGCGGATAAGTAATAGAATATAATATTTGACCAAATATGTTGAAAAAATCAAGATATTGCAAGGGTCATTTGAAAGTAGTTTTCATGATTTTGCTATAAAATAACAAAACTGCATGCACACAATATGTAAAAACTCGTTTTCAATTAGTAAACAAAATGAAATGCAGATGCCTAGTAACATTAGTCATGTGACATTAGTACCTATTAAAATGGATGACAGTAATTGAATTGTGGTGTGTCGTCTTGTTCTAATGTTGAAAAATGTCGTACCTACCTACCTACATACCTACATACTGGAAAGCGTTTATTTGGCTAGAATTTTGACAAGCGCCAATTATTATTCGCGATTAAATATTTCAACTAGGTAGGGGAAAGTTATCGACATCGAATGATATTTAGATATTGACAAAAGTAACGATACCAGTATCTAACATGTCAATACTTTTTGAAGCCCCCAATTGAATTGAACGATGGGACGCCATCTTGTTTCCTTCAGTTTTCCTCGTTGTATTGTAATTTGTTACCGTTCCGCCAACGCTGCAACACTTATTCTCGTTCAATAGAAGTATAACTTAAACACATTGACCAGTGTTAATCATTTCATTTCAATATAATATTAATTACTGTTTGCAAAACTGCTGTTATATCAATACTGACAGCGATTGACATTCTTGCATAACAGAAAAATAGTGACACGTGTTTTGTGTTGTATTTCAGCGTTCTGTAATTAGATTATTGTAAAAATGCATATTAAAAGTGAACCGCTGGACGTTGAGTCAGATGGTGAAACACAGCGCAGTGTTATAGAATATAAAATTATACCAAATATGCACCAGCTTAGCCCGAAAGGTCTTTCATCACCAGAACTTGTTGACGATACCACAATTAAGGTTATTTTGATAATGTTTAATTAATGTTGCGTTATGAAGAGTTTTTTGCACTCATTCCCTGTCATCGAAACGTTCTATTGAAAACATATACCTACTTATTTGTTTGTTTGTAGGTTGATATCAAAGCTGACGTCGATGGAAACTGTCAAACGATTGAAGAATTCGGTGTTTGCTCGACTGGGCCGGTGATTAATAATGATTCACAGGTGGATACCTACCTTACAGATTAATTATTGTATTGTAAAAATATCATGCGCGGCATAGGGGCGGCAGTTAGACAAAGAGCGGCGATTTCATGAATTTTGAATTGCCGAATATTTTTTCTATTATTATAATTTTATTCAGTTTACTGTAATCAATGATCCGTCGGCAACTCTAATATGTTGAGAGACACTTCCAAGTCCTTAGATAACGCTTCATAATTAATACTTAATTGTCTATTTTTCTTTGAGGATGCTTTTCAGTGTCATTATTGATATTATAATGTAATCACTGCATTCGGAAAACATTTTCCATGTCTTGATTTAATGCAATCTTTTTTACGTGAATATTTTTATTAAACATTTTTTCTTTTGGTACGTTATGAGTGGATATGATCACTGTGTTTGGAAAATGTTTATTACGTCTTGGCTATAATAATATTGCTTTAATATTTATATCGGATATTTTTACAATATCAATATAATCAATACTAACATATTTATTTTTGTATAGGTACTAAGTGATTATACTTACGTATTACTTATTCATGGCCGGTTGGCCGACATCCAAAGCTTACTGTGAGAAGTTGTAAAGACTTGTCAGTTTGAACTATGGGACTTGTATACATTTTTTTTCGCTCTGTCGTAAGGTAGACGTTCTGTTATCTCGTGGTGGAATAGACTGGGAGGCCAGAGTAAATGGTTGCGTCGTCAAACTTAATTTCACGAATGCCAACTGATGGTCAGCATTTTGGGTTTGTCTCAATAGCACAGTTGCAGAGTTAATCAATTCTATTGACATCAGTCTATTACTTTATCTCTTTGCGTTTTCGCATTTAAAAGTATAATAAATTTGTATAATTTTTATATTTTATTTATTATTATTTTATATTGGTATTCTCTTCTTTCTTGTGAGGGTAATATTTGATATAATGTAAATCTTATGTTGTGTACGTCTTTAATTTAGATTTGTTATGTCCACAGTGTTTTGTTTTCTTAATAAATAATCAATATGTAAGTACCTACCAAGAATTGTACCATTTGCTTTTTGATATTACATTTAGAATTATTTAATTTCTATTTAATATATAGGTACTAGGTAAGTACTATTATCATTTATTTTATTATCGTCATTTTCGTTTTCACAACTTTATGCCTGTGATCCATTGCCACGCAAGTCTGGCGATTTACAGTTTTCGGACTTTTTTCTTCACCGCAGATCTGTGGACTTTTAAATACGCAGGCCAGGCTCGTTGGATTTTAAACATGTTGGATATTTTACTCTCCGAGTTGCCAGAATACGTCCGCCGAACACCACGTAATATCGATTTAACATTAATTCGCAATCATTCGCACCGAATAAAAATCTGTAATTATTTTAAACATTTTTATTGATAAATTTGTTTAAAATAAGTACACATTACAAAATTAAAGATTTATCAATTATTTATTATTTATATATATGAAAATCATAAAAAAAAGTAAATCATGTTTATTTTCACTGCAATATTATTTTATGCAAGTATACATATGAATAACACAATTATTGTAGGATAATCGGAAGACATTACGATAATCGCAACTTTTGACAACTCTACTTTTTTATTCGTTCCTTGAGCAGTAGCAAAGCATAGACAAATTGGATGATTTATTGTCCTCGAACTTTTGGCTCGCCGATTAAAAAAATGACTCACATCGATGAGAATACAAAATAATTTAGAATTTATAATATTTAGTTCGAATATTATTGTTTTTCTAGGTTTCTACAAAGGGATTTTGCACAAGGCATCACGATACTAGTGAGAGTCAACAATCCTCACCTGATGGAATGATACAGTATTCCGAAGTGACAATAGATCAGCAAAATATCTAAAAAGAAAGCTTAGAACTAGATACTCCGAAAGAACTTTGACTTATTCTGAGAAGAGTAAAACATTTTACACGAAATTTGATTTGTAGCATTTGTAACGCAATATTTGGATGCGGATGTGCTCTCAAAAGTCACAAATTGGTTCACACGGATGTGATTGATTACCAAAGTCATGCACCTAATGAATACAATGTGGGCCCATATAGATGCTCCCAACTTAGTTGTCTTAAAACACAAAAAATGACACATCTTGGTGAAAAACCTTATAAATGCAATGTGTGCTCATATATATGCTCGAATGTTGGTAATCTTAAAAGACATGAAATGACACATACTGGTGAAAAACCTCATAAATGCAATGTTTGTCCTTATAGATGCTCGAAACTTGGTAATCTTAAAAGACATGAAATTACACATACTGGTGAAAAACCTTATAAATGATATGTGTGCCCATATAGATGCTCGCAAAGGAGTAGTCTTAAAATACATGAAATCAAGCATACAGGTGAAAAATATTATACATGCAGTGTGTGCTTTCCTATAGATGTTTGCAAATGAGTAGTCTTAAATGACAGAAAATCACACATCGTCGTTGGTCTATTCAAACCTCCGATGTGACATGATTGAAATTTTACAGGAGGGTGAAAAAACTATGCTATAAGTACAAAAATAAAGATACTGATCCACCCTTGCGACGTTGGTCCTCTACCGGCGTCCACTCTAGAACATTTAAAGGACCTAAGCAATTCACATGATCCTAAATAGTCACTTGGGTGTACGAACCGTATATCCTTATTCCTTGATTAGTTAAAATGATTACCTTCTCGACATTAGAATAAAGAATATTTATATGTAATACTCGGAAGGCTTAAATATTAAGAATTTGTTCTTGTATGCAATGCATACACGAGCAAATTTTACGGGGAGAGTCGTAAGCGTTGTCACGCGATGTAAAATAAAAAACCCGAACAACTTGCGACTAGTCGCTGGCGAGCAGGTTAAATCATCAATAGCCTTCCATCGGGAGAAGTCGAAAAATTTCATAAGTACCCCATAACACACGCCCGGCAGCGTAATAAATAAAAATAATAACTTTTATACTAAAATCGCGTCGCCTCTCTCTGCATTTATTATAAGAATACTCTAGTAATATATATATATATATATATATATAAACAAAACAAGGAACACAATATAACTGCGCTCGTGCACAAAAAAAATCACCTCTTTAATTATTGTGCCATACTGTGTAACTATTTCAACCCCGATAACACTCACTCATAATACAGATATTTTTATATTTTTTTACTATAATCTTTAATAACCACACTGCTGAGCTAACGACGTAAAGTGTTTGTGTATTAGTAGACTTCTATTTTTTTTTGTTAGCCTCTGATTAGCTTCATTCATCCAAATAATAAAAGTCATTGATTTTCTAATGTGTATTTTGGTAATAAAATTAAAGTTGTTACATTAGAGATAATGTTTGTTCTTTTTTTTTTTTTTTTTTTTTGTGATTTTACCGAGGCTTTGACTGCGACTCGCTGTCATATCGCCTCTTCTCTTCTAGAAGGGAATCCTTCGATCAGGTCCTCACTCCTATTCTGTTAAATGGCTTTATAATTATTTTGTCTAGCTCTTCCGTCTTTCTTTCTTTCTTCTTTAGACGCCAGTGTTTTATGCACCAGAATCGCTCTCCTCCGTATCCATCCCTTCTGTATTTTCGATACATCGTGTAATCATTGAATTTCAGATAGTCTAATTCAGACCTCAGCCAAGTCTCTGAGATTAATGCTATTGAAATTTTTTGTCTTATTAAGTAGAGTTCTATATCATCCTTTTTTTGCTTCATACTTCTGGCATTCCATTGTAAAATCCTAATTTGTTTTTTATTATCCATTTTGCTCCAGAACCTCCCCTAGAATTTCCTTTAAGTGTCCTTCTTTGAATTGTTTGCATACCCAGTCCACTGCTTTAATTATTAGTTGTTTAATGATCTGCTGCCAGTCTCCCCTTTCAGCAAGACTTTCATAATTTCTCCCATCGCGTTAACCTCTGTCTTCCCCTTTGAATTTTTCTTATTTTTTGTAGGCTTTACGCTACTACCTGTAGATATTATTGTTGAGCCTGAAGCTTCTACCACCGCTTCTTCTTTCTTTTTGTTTTCCTTAGTTTTTTGAATTGTTTCGCTTTCATCTCTTCCTACGATTTTTTTTTGTTTTAATATGTCAGCATAGCTATTATTTAACATATTTTTTTTTGCTTCCTTGAAAGGTATGTTCATTTTTTTCATTGCTTCTTTGCAATTCTTTTCCTCTTGCCACTTTGGGCATTTTTGGCTGTTTGCCGCGTGGTTACCTTTGCAATTGATGCACGTAATTTCCTCATTTTTTTCGCAGGTTTTGTGGTTTTCACCACACTTAGGGCACGTTTCTACTGTACGTCCGCAATTGTTCGCGATATGCCCATATCGCCAGCATTTGTAGCATTGCATAACCCTGAATACATACGGTTCTACAGCAAAAGAGACTCCATATATGTAAATTGTTCTCGGCAATATTTTCTCCCCAAATTTAATACTGACTGACGAGGTCTTTGTCAGCTCTCCTGTATCACCTTTTCTTGTCAACCTCTTAAGGTTGATTACTTTTGCATCACTTTTGATTTCCATTTGCAGTTCTTGGAGGTCCATATCAATATCGACTTTTCTTATTACTCCATAAGAGCAGGAGTCATTCTCTTTGGTCACAAAACCGAGATCTTTGAGCTCTCCAGCTTGTTTCACTTTATCTGCTTCTTTTTCGTCTTCTACTTGGATGTAGGTCTTTAAATTTTTATTGTAAATTTTCTGTACTTTTACTCCTGCCTTATGCAGCATCTGCGCTATTTTCAATTTTAATGGAATTTTACTTCCCGTCGCTATCATGACGATGTTTTGGTTTCCCTTTGGAGTGACCCCAGAGTCTCTTCTGGGTTTTTTTCCAGAGGTCACCGTTTGCCATTCTTCTTCTTTTTCTCCAACCACTTCCTCTTCATCATCGTTTCTTTTCTTCTTCGTTTTTTTGGTTTCATTCACTTCCATCGTGGTGTTTTCCATTTTATTGCTTTTGCCGTTCACGCGGTCTTGGAATTCGCGCAACAGTGTGAACAAAAAACAGTGTGGACAACCCCTCGCTTCACAGCGTTTGACGCACTCCCCGCACAAAGTGCACTATCCGTGCAACAATAAATATTTTTCACTTTTTCTCAAGCACTGGCACTGATTGTCAAAATCACATGGGACCACACATGTTGAGTTTATTGTCAAATTCATTTACAAACAATATTATTTTTGTTGTATCCCGTATTTATAACCGTTCGCGAGTAACCAGGCGAATAGCGTCCCGAATACGCAAGCGAAGTTGTACAACCTCACTCCACCGCTGTTGGCTTCCGACTGAATGTTTGTTCTTAAAAATAACACATTTACATAGTAAAGGGTAATTCATTGAATAATCTGTTGTAATCTTTAATTAAAATTGATGTTTTTTATGATTAGGTATCTGTGAATTTTCAAAATCAAAAGAATTTAAATTTAATGTAGGTATTTAAAAAATAATTTCACCTGTTAATCTTAAATTGAAATCAATTTAATAAGTCTTAGCAACAAAAAAACATAACTATCAATTATTAAGTAATTGTTTTCTTCTATCTTGCTGGGGTTAGGCATCATAAAAGGGATGGTGGTCTTTTTCAATAAGTGATTTCATTTCCTGTAGGTGTTTGAATTCTTCGTCGAAGATTAGGAGCTGGAATTTATATAGACTCACTGTGATGTTCTGGTTTTAATATTGTAATTATTGGAATCTCCTATCGGAATAAATTGACACTAAGTACTGTCACCAGATGGGAAAAAAACCCCTGGTCCGCAGTTTCAAATCACATATCCACAACCTAATCATACGCCCTTGAATTAGGATTTGACTCCCCTGATTTACGAAATATCATCGCAACGCACTTCGACAGGCGAAAGCGGGGCCGTGTACCTGATCATTTTTCTAAGAAATTTCAGGCGACCTTGAATACTGACCGCCGAGGCAGAGTTAAACATTTCTCGAATAACCCGCGCCCCTCTGCCCCTCTCCTGAGTGGGACGGACCCCCGCCAAAAATAAAAGATGCTTTTAAAAAAAATAAAGTTAGTTGAGATTTACCCTACAATGAAGTGACAACACAAAACCAGTGTTACGTCGGCGCGTAGCGTCGCCCGCGGGAACCGTATAATCAACCGTGTTTCTAACCATTTTTAAATCAATCGTCAATAACCCGTAATCGTTGTAATACCAATCGGTGACTCGCGCAAAAACCCAACGAAAGTTAATCAATTCCCTAGTGAGTGAAAAAGTGAATCTCTTTCCCCGTTATTGTGTTATTAATAATCCCTATAACCGCCTCAAAACCACGCGTCGCGTCCTCGACAAAAACGTTTTCGCGCCCGTTTGGCCAATGTGTTCAAACACGTGCTCCCACATAGTGACTGTGCCATAGCTAAATCTAAGACTCCTTTAAGTGTAATTAATGATGTAATCCAACCAATGTCTGGAAAGTTAATGTAATTAAACGTCCCTGCGCAGGGAAATTGTCAAATCAAAGACGTGTTTTATCTTGAATTATATGTCCTGATGTCCACACAACCCTCAATCAAGGTGATACTCGTGAAGAACGCTGCCAGCATACATGTGAGTTCCCCACCCATTCTTCTCGGTATCAGTACCTATGTCTTTTTTCCTGTCAAAATTATGTAACATATTATTATAGTCGAGTAGAATTGTGTGTGTATAAAAACATGAATTGCTATTTTAATAATTGACTATCGATGTCATACTTTCTATAATTTGGGGCCTTCGTCACATAATATGTAGATATTATCTGAGGTCCTCTTTACTTCACAAAAAGTATCCTAATAAAAAATAGCAATTATTTTTTTAAAATTGGTATCCGATAAATTTCATAATATTGTTGTACCTACCCATTGAAATGTTGTTTTCAATCCCATTTAAATAAATGCTCTTCATTTAAATCAGATAGCTACATAAAATGTATATTTTAATGACCAAAGTAAACATAATATATTTATAATTCTATACTTAGTTAATTGTGGTTTTGTAACTTACCGAGCACTCCTAGGTTTTTATTACGATATTCAAAAATATCCTTTCCAATCGATATTACTGTAAATGATACCAATCAATGTTAATTTCACAAAGAAGAATTAAAAAATGATTCTAAATGTAATTTCCGTTATAAATCAAATTGTTGGTAGTCGTAAATCACTAAAAATAGCTTTCACCTGAAAATAATATTGAGTCGGGAAATGCAATTAAAATGCCACAGTAAACGTGGGCCTTCTTTTGTTTATGAAGTACACAATAGTTGTAGCAAATGTTTTACAGTGTTTTCAGTTATATTCAAACTTTCTCGTTGGACAAACCGGTATAATATTTTTTAGTAGGAACAATGAACAATATATTTTATTCTTATATTTTCATTTTATACCAATAATTATAAAGTAGGTATCAATGCAAATAAATAATTACAGTGAACATATTGCATTTATAGGTACCTATTATAATATTATAGTAACACTATGTATGTCCATAAAATCGGTGATTTGTAGTTAGGTACAAGAAATTCATGTTAGGATAACTGAGTCATTTTGCTTCTAATTTCATAAGTAGGTACTTAGTTACATAATATTATATAAATAAATACTATCATAATCGATATGATGTTAGAAGGCATACACATAATAATGTACAAAATATTTTTTCTCAGTAGTGCAGCGTGGAGGTAGGCTGTTAAGATCCAACATAAATAATGCATATTAATGTTGTTTGTGAGTCACACGTTCTTGTTTTAATTCAAATAATACTAGGAACAATAGTTTACATACGGTTTTGGATATTTTCTTAAATTCAACTAAACCTTGCCGAAACCAAACCATAATATCTTTGGTACCTACGCTTCGGGCTATCCGACAATTTTTTGCACACTTTTTCATTCACACTTATTTCTTTTCGTGCAATAGAAAATACCTATAACACGTCATGTTGTTAATTCATGAAGTCACCTTAACCCAATAATCTAATAAAAATATCATTCCATCTATAAAATATCAAAAATGGTTTATGATTTAAAGAAATTTTTTATAGATAGACCAGTATTATTTTACTAATATAGATATTGAATATCTGTTAAGGCTAGGCTTGCGCAGGGCTTAATTGAATTTTTAAAACTAACCAGATCCATTTGTAAATAAGTGTAGTTTTTGTTCAATTAAAACAAATACGTGTGACTGACAAAGTGTAGTGTGCACTATTTTTTTTGGATCTCAACAGCTTACCTCCACCCTTCGCCACTGCAATATTTCTCTATACCCATGTCCGTAATATTAGTTTATTTTATGTAGGTTTATCATTTTAAATGGACATCGTCCGTACATAATGGTATTGACTATTTTTTTTTTTTTTTTTTAATATTTAATGGGAAGATATTCATGTTATTAGGTACTAAGTTTAAGTAGCTATTTCTATATATACCTTATGATTTTCCTCGATTTGCCGCAGTTCGATTAACTTCCGCCCCAAGCGACGCTTAATCTGCCTACCCCCACGGGACGTCACTGAGTACGCGCCATAACTGAATCCATCTTCATATTTTCAACACCTGAGTGCTCTCATAGCATCAGTTCTAAAAATGAAATAAAATATAAAATGAAATGAAAAATGTTCATCTCTCAGTTAAAAAATGGGGATTCGAGTCAATTTTCACACTTGAAAGAGCAGAATGAATGTGCTACGGATAATAGAAATTTGATCAAATATATTGATAAAATCAAGATATTGCAAGGGTAATTTGTAAGTCGTTTTCACGATTTTGCTACTGCATGCTCGCATATTTATAAACCCATTTTCAATTAGTGAAAAAAGCCTAGTAACACACAACTCAAGAACTGATTGATTTAAAAACAAATTTATTATTGAAAATGAAATTTTATACTTTTTACTTTTCTAGAATAAACTTTTTAAGACCAAAATGCTTCTGACATAATTAATTTCTGGCGTTCATTATCATGTAAACATTTCCTAGAGCTAATAAAATTTGCAAAAAGTTATATAATGTCACTTTGGATCGACTGATCAACATACAGACAGTGAACAAGCAGCTAATGTCACCAAAATTGAGCCGCGTAAGTACACTTTACCACAGAATACGCTGGATCGTATTTCAGCGTATCAGCACGCAATTCCATTGAACACAGCCAATATTATTCTATTTACGTCGGTATAGTGGCAGAAGACGATAAGTCAAAAATTGGCTGTTTTGAGTTATGAATGCAGAATGATAAAGTCGACACGCTCTATCGTCTGAAAACAAGCTCCGCCATAGTCCATGTAGTTGTGATGAAATTTAAAGAATACAATACGTATTAAGTCACTCTCTTTCATACTTCGTAGTGGCAAGTAACAATAAGTAACTAAACGCTTTTTGCTATACAGATTTTGTATTTTTATCTGTGCACAAAGACGATAAGATGACTTAGGCCTACCGCGCATGAACGATTAACTATCGTACGGTCAACAATCGAGGAGTTGTAACCATCGTATTGCATTGCAACCCCGCGCATGGACGATCGATCGAACGGCCGAATTGAAAATCTGTGTTCAGACACAAAATTTGACACCGATTCGAACCGGCCGGTGGCCCATTGGCAATGCTTTCAAATGAGAGCGCGCGCATGGACTATTGTTTCGCCGGCCGAGTGCACTCACACAAGCGCACCAAGTGACGCGTATGGTATGAAGCGCACACATACTATTACATCGAACCGCTATGAAACCACATGGCACATGACGGCTTCATCGATGCGCATCGGCATCATTTCATTATTCATTATTCGTCGTTCCTGCACGTGTTTACTGGCTGCTGTCATGTTATTTTATAACATAACACACTAAGTCAAGGAAGTCTTTACGAGGGCAACACTACGCAAAAGTACGACCGGATCGCGCCTGCGCACGGGATAGTTTGTACGGAGTTCGTCACACTATTTCCGGCGCTATAGGAGATAGCGGGCTTTTTACACGAAGGCGAAGCGGGAGTCGATCTCTCAGTCCTGATCGTTCGAAGGAAGCAGACGTCTTGGCCAGTTCCGAGCCTCGGACCCTGGGTACAGGGCTTTCGATTTCCTGACGTTTTGGAGACGTGGACGATGGTCATCCGAAGGAAGTCCCCCCCACGCCAGGAGATCGGAGGAACTCCACGGTCCCCACACGTTTGAAGACGCACTCCTCGATTCCGTCCTGGAAGGAATCGAGGGCAGCGAAAAGGCTGGAGAGCCTTTTCGTCGCTATAGGATTTGTTTCCCGAATAGACCAAATGTCAATTTTACAGTAGACGAAAAACAAATTTCATTATCGTATATTTTAATATCAGTAGATGTATCAATCATTCTTTCTACACTGTATGATTGCAACATTATCTAAGAATAGATTCCAAGAATAATATACTGGTATAAATCAGTAAATGCACAGAAAATGCGTTTTATTTACAAGTACTCGTTGTGGATATTCCGGAAATTTTTAGCGCTCTCTCAGAATAATGGATATTCGGGACAAAACATGGACGTTCGGGACTTAAGACCGTAGCGTATTGCTGCACGGCCCACGGATTACTGAGTGGTTAAAAAGTACGCACCTCAAATGTTATATTTATTTACACGATAATTGGTAATGATTACTTTTACTATTTAAATACCTAATGATCGTAATAACCCAAGTTCGTAGGTAATAATAACATGCGGCATTCGCTTTTTTCGGTTTTTTTCGTAATAAGTAATAAAATAGTTTTTAATAATCTTTTTTTTTATTCAACGAATAATTCACAAGATTTAAGAATGTACCATTCTAATTATTGAACATACATAATTTTGAAAATCACTTCTGAGAAAATATATTATAACCAATAGAAAAAATCTTTTTGAAAAAAGTAAGACACCCGGCAGGAATCGTCCCTGCATCTCCTGGGTTTACGACCCAGTCCACAAATTATCCACTATGCTACGAGGTGACATACTTATGACGACAAACTTTAACTATTGGCCTTTTAATACCTGCTCATCAGTATTCTTCAAAATCAAGCGACTATCGGCGATCGGTTTTGGTTTATTAAATAAAAGTAGGTATCTACTACTTCAATTACTAACCGACGTCACGGATTTCTCCAATATTTTATGATGGTACTTACTCGTACTTGCTAACAATTTTATATTTATACTTTTTCCAAAAAAAAAAAAAAACTATGTATATTATTATATCTATATATTTCTATAATTAACAATTAAACTTATTACAAACCACCAAATAAATATTATATATTTACTATTGGAATGACAATACAAAATATTAGCATCTATAAATTAATTACCATTGGCTGCTAATATTAGGTAGGTACCAATATCCTAAGTATATAATATTCACCAAATAAATAGTTACTAACATACATATTAAATTAAATTAACTATCAGCGCATTCAAAAATAAATAATAGCATCGCCTTTATTTTCATAGAAATACCTAGATTAAAAGTAAAATAAAGACAAACAATGTTTGATTAATAATAATTTGAAATAATAATTATTTTTTACGTCATAGTAGTTGCCGGGTCACACTGTAGAATTCATATAACCGTTGGGATTTTGTGTCATTTATCAAAACAAAATGCAGTTATTTAGGTTAAAATACTCACTTCCATAACTTTACTATAAGTTCAGGGCAAACTAGTGATGTATCAGCTATAAACGATCTCTTCAAATTAGATGAATTCACTATTAATACAATAGTAACTTTATAAACAATATCAATAAGACGAAATTTGAAAGAGGATTCCAGACGGCCGAAAAATATAAAAGTGGGCGTGATTGTTTTAGAGCTAGACAGCGTGAATGTGGGAGCGAGATGCACGGCGTCAGCGCGGTTTGATTGGCTAAAAGTCATATTCGGGAAATAAAAACTCAGCCAGAGATTTATTTCGACCGAAATTAACTTGGATATTCAGGTACGAATAGTTGGACATTCGGGAGAACAACACGGAGTAATTGTAACTTAACATGGCGTATTCGGGTTTTTCAAAAAAATATCTCTGTTCCTAGATAAAAAAAATATTTTTTTTATAAATGATTTCGGTAGAGTTCCATAAAAGAAATTGAACTGCATTAAAATGTCGATTTCGACAAAAATGGATATTCGGGAAACAAATCCTATAGCGACGTTTTGTGTAATTGGTATTTATTGTTCATTTATGTTACGGTCCACCGGAACTAGTCTTTGTTTCGAATTAGCTTTTGGGTTTTTGTTCTAATTTATCTAAATATTGTATCGCTTTAGGTGCTCGTGATTCACTTAAGTAATTATACATTTTTATACACTGTAGCCCGCAAGTTATCTTATTTATTAATATACAATTGTTGCAATTTCTCTACTTGCTTTTCATTTAATTATCCTTCACTATTGTCTCTATGCATCATCATAGAGTGGCGCTCAATCCGAGATATTTATATTTATTCCATCTTTATGTAATTTATTATTATACAGGAACATCCAACGAATGAGTATAGTAACCGGACAGGTAACTGAGGTCTTAGAGGTAAAAGTCAAACCACCCACGACCCTGCTTCATCCTATTTCCCCGAGTCTCATGCTTATCCCTATCCTACATTTCCCATCCATACCTATTCCTTACCCCCATTAAAATCATTCCATGATATTGGCACCCAACAAGCATCGTGTTTCTTTTTGAATATTTCTTTTCCAAAACACGATGACTTACCTCTTAAAGACTCGCAGTTATTCGTTTCGGATTATGAACTCGTTCGTTATTTTGTCCTAATTTTCTAAATTTTATTTGTTCCGATTATAAAACTTTAAATTTTGCTAGTCAGGATTTCATACAATAATTGTTACCGTAACGGTATTTTGTTTTCAGAGTCATTAGTTCTAATTATACCGATTTTTGCCGGCTCACTTTTAAATTTTTTGGTTTACCGTCGTGTAGTACAAGCTAGGCCGCACGGCGTGATTTTAGACGCATTTTGATATTTTTTTTTAATCCATAGTACTTATTAAACTTATAAATTAAATAATGACAAATTAAAACGTATTATTTGCGTTATATTTTTCTTAAATTTTTCTGGTTCGGTGGTCGTAACTATGTGTGTTATATTTTTCATATATTTATATAGTCTTTTATTGACTTATGCGGTACTTGCAACAGACGTGAGACTAGTCTATGCGGTACGCGGAGAATGGCGATCTAAATGATAGATCAATATATCAATACGTCTTGTCAATTTTATCACTGTCCTTGTGAAATTTATTTAATTTTGTGTTGTAAGCTACAATTATTCCTTCGCAAATTAATATTAAGAGTGTTATATATGGTTTACACCTAATTTTGAAATACAATTTGCACATTTATCATCAATAAATATTTCTTCTAAATAATAATTTATTTGATACCCACATTTTTGGCAAAATGTCAATATTTGGGCATCGGAATTTGTGTTAACCATTGATTGTTTCAGCAAAAAGTTTGTTTTATGTTTAGTATGGTGCTATAAGTGATTTAATAAAGTTCAAAGGAGAAGGAAGGATGTCAGATTTGGACGAGATCGACATGTACATTTATATACCTACTGGATGACAAGAATTATTAACCTCAAATTTGACAGAACTATTGGATTGAAACATACTAAGTGGATGTAACACCAAATCAATTGGACAGCAGGATGAACCTTATTATGGAATGGAGTTTACAAAAGGTCCTTTCGTTCCATTTCTATATTGTGAATAATTAATAATTTCTATATCTCGAATAAAATCATTATCGGGTCATTCATTTTAGTCGGCAGTCGCGCTGTCATCGATTATTTGAGTGATATATTTTCATTCTTGTTAAACTTTGACACTAAATTATTCTGAATTCATTTCCTCTTAATTATTAACTTTCTATTCATTTTATTTTGCTATTACAATTAATTATTTGCGACGGTAGAATACATTTATTTCGGATAATATGTTTTTACATTGTTTTTCTTACTACCTAGTTTGACAGTTCGATATTAGTTTTTTCAAATCTGTTCTTTTTATAATGTAGACAATTGAAATTATTCATTTCGCGTTCATTATTGATAAAATTGAAGTAATCTTTCGTTCATTAGAATAGATTTAGTCATTTTTAATTCCTATTCAATTATTCATATTTCAAATTGATTTTTGTTTACAACATCAAGCGCGCTTACATTTGCGGTCGCGAGATGACACCTTCGTAGAATTTATTTGAAATATTTAATTTCAAGATTCTGTTCTTTCGTGGGAATGATTATTTATTATACATAAATAATTATTTTTACAGGTGAATATTTTTAATAAAATTTTCCTTCTTAATTCCTATATAAAACTTCCGCCTACATATTTTTTTGAATCAATTTAATTTTTTCTCTCCTGTCAAATCCTCTCTAATTTAAAGACATATTTTTTTTAAAGCTTTTTGATTTCATTCTAGATGCTTTCACTCAATTATATGCAACTTTCCGTCCTCTCCTAATTTTTTAAAAAGCATATAAGCTAACATTAATTAATATTTTTAAATTCTTTTTTTCTCTTTTCAAATCCTAGCCCTCCGCTATTTATTATTCATAAACTTTCAATTTAACCTGAATTTAATAATTGATTATTTTTTTTTGCTTGTTCAGCGTGCACTGGGCAAATTTTTTTTAAAAATGCTGATATTTTATTTATTATCAACTATGTTTGAAACTTTTAGGAGTTATCAAACCTTCATTCATTATGACACGCAATGTCAAAGATTTTTTCTTTTGTTATTATGGAAAGGTGTGTTTCCGTGCTAATGACACTCAACCAATTATTTTGAATTTTGTCAGGGCCGCATTTTGATAATGCCTATTTATTAATATACAATTTTTTTGTGAAGGAATTTTGTACTGTTTGGTCTTTTGTCTATTACACACCTCAGATATTTATAAATTATAATTATTATTTTTGCTCTTTTACAAGCTTCTTTTTTGGATTGATTTTATTATCAAATTAATTATTGCAAATCTTATACATATATTATGTCATTGAGTAATACTTTCTATTATAAATTCTATATTTCTATATGTCAATTTCTTAGCGAATTTTTACTCACTTATGGTAAACTATTTCAGTTACTGACTTCTTTCCTGCACATGGCAATACACCCTTGTTCCGGTGAACGTCCATCGCAAAGGTGGTGGTTGCAGACCTTTCGGGAAGGAGGCCTACTCAATTCATACCACACAAACAGCATCTGGACCAACTTTTGGTAAACAAGCACAGTTCTAAATACTACCATAGTGCCAGGATGAGAGTTATGGTGTTCCCGGAAGACGCAACCGCTGTCTTGGCGTTTGGAGGGGCCTGTCAGTTTAGCTACCTAGTGATAAAATACCTATATTTAAAATTACCTACAATTGTCTAATTAAGTACATCGCGCTGGGGATCATGTGATCTTTAATTATACCAGCTGCCTTTGTACTTGTTTTTGCGTGACGGTTTTGTTTGCTATTTGGTTTTTTTAATTTTATCATATACATTAGAGTTTGGCATTGTTTTCTTATTTTTTTTATCTCAACTCAATTCGGTTCAGGCTAGATGGATGGTGATCAATGTTTTGTTTTGTCCATCTGCTAGGGATCTGTACCGCTACCAGAACTGAAGGTGATCTGGTAGGGTACCCCTTATTTTTCTCTCTAGCAGTATCTTGATTATTGATTATTTGGTAGCGCTGGTCGGAACGGAAGGTGTATCCGGCTAAGCCTCCACTGGTAACGGAATCCAGCTGCCTGAGATTCCGTTGCTTCCTTTTGGTTGTATGGTGGGAGGTATGGATTCAACGCGATGCTCTACCGAATGCGGACGTTGTTTCCTACCTCGAAACCCGGTCTTACTGGGTTGGTTTTTTTATGCAGTTTTGTTGGAGAAGGTGCCTGAACCGAAGTGAGAGAAGCCATTCCTTTTGTTTTTTTTTATTTCCTATTACAGGAAAGTGGTCGTTATAATACGTGCTCGTTAGCCTTTTACTCAATTTTTTATTTTTTTTGCAACCTTGACTTGAATGTCAAATCAGTTGCGAACCAGGTGGTTCATTTTAATTACATTTAGCTTCCGATGTGATCATGGGTTCCTTGCCTTTGTTCGCTTTCAAGTGGTGCTCCGTAGTTTTTTTTCTATTCTTCATCCGGGAGGTCCGTTTCTGATGGGTTCCGGACTCAGAACTCGCGTACCTGGGAATGGAACAACGCCACCGGAAAGGAACGTACGTCATCGGATGAGGAGGTCTCTTGCTTTGCGAGGTGGAGTTGATCTCGGGGTCCGCGGTGTGGTAATTTTATCTAGCATTAAGTTAGGCTAGTTTAGCTCTAGCGTAGTCTTTAAGTAAGAATCGCGTATCCAGGGCTGGACGAATACCTCGCAACGCAATCGTAGATCTTAAATTAGTATACTAAAGTCGTTACTTAATTTTAATTTTACATCTTGTACTAGGAATTACTTTCTAGCTTAGTTTTTTTCCTGTTCGCGCCATTTTATTTGTGGGAGCGCTGCTTGGGATCCGGACCGGGGCTTGGAATTCCATCACACGTCATTTGTTTTTTTTTTACAGGCTTAACAGAGAATCCACATCACAGCTGTTGGTTGTTAGCCACACTGTTATTTTTATTCAGATTAGACATCTGAAAGTAGTATATTTTAGTAATGTTCTTTTTAAATATTCGGACGGTGCTTGACGCACAGTATTTATTACTTTCCGACAGATACGCCCTCACGCAAAACCAAACTGGCACTCATTGTTTATTAATTATTATGTTATTTGTTCGAACCAAGTTGGTGAATTTATTGTATTTATTATTTTTTATTATGTATACTTGCCAAAAACCACGGCATATACGATTGAGAATTTATATTTTTTGCTTTGTGCACTTTATAACTTTTGCCAACTATTAAAGGTTCATCTTTTTTTCAATAACTCAATATTATTTGAAATTAATCTATTAAATCATTCACTGATCTATTATTATTTTCAACTTAATTACTCAATGCTTATATTATTACTCAAATTATGGAAGCAATTTTAATTTCTTGAATATAATTCTATTAATTACTTTATTATATAATACTATCTCTGCAATTTTATCAATTTATTGAATTGAATTAAATTTCTTGAACTAAAATATTAATTCCTTTATATACAATATATTTTTATTATACCATTTTATATATTATTATCTGAGGTGCATTTATGTAAATTTTTTGGCTATTATTTCAATTTTTTATACTGATATCAAATCTTTTCAAACTAATAATTATTATACAACTCTTCCTATCTTTTTGGAAGCTTTATCTAAATCAATTTTTATATATTCTAAATATTGCAGTTTTACACTGCTGGGTTGAATCCCCACTATTTGTTTTGATGTGAATTATCTGTGATAAATCATAATATTTTATATATTTCTATATACACGAGCTTAGGTGTTTTTATATTTATTAGATCTTTTTAAAATTTATAAATTATTGGTGGACCGGTTAGGTAGGGTAAATCTACGAGACCTCTCCCAGCTCTTCACTCTTCAGCAAATAATCTTCTTCGTTTTTTTGGATTCTTCATAAGCCTCTCCCTCTGTCACCAAATAACAGAGTGGAAATTTCATCTATATGTCTCCTTCGCTTCGCCTGTAGCCGCGCTATCTCTAAGCATGCCGTCCATGATGCCCAACCCCTGGGAGGATTGATGCTATCAGAAGACCCCCCCGAGAAGTTGACAGTCGAAGTCCTCGCTATGGCTTGTCCTTCTCTTACCGAGGTTGGAGGTAATGTCATGTTATTTTATAACATAACACACTAAGTCAAGGAAGTCTTTACGAGGGCAACACTACGCAAAAGTACGACCGGATCGCGCCTGCGCACGGGATAGTTTGTACGGAGTTCGTCACACTATTTCCGGCGCTATAGGAGATAGCGGGCCTTTTACACGAAGGCGAAGCAGGAGTCGATCTCTCAGTCCTGATCGTTCGAAGGAAGCAGACGTCTTGGCCAGTTCCGAGCCTCGGACCCTGGGCACAGGGCTTTCGATTTCCTGACGTTTTGGAGACGTGGACGATGGTCATCCGAAGGACGTCCCCCCACGCCAGGAGATCGGAGGAACTCCACGGTCCCCACACGTTTGAAGACGCACTCCTCGATTCCGTCCTGGAAGGAATCGAGGGCAGCGAAAAGGCTGGAGAGCCTTTTGTGTAATTGGTATTTATTGTTCATTTATGTTACGGTCCACCGGAACTAGTCTTTGTTTCGAATTAGCTTTTGGGTTTTTGTTCTAATTTATCTAAATATTGTATCGCTTTAGGTGCTCGTGATTCACTTAAGTAATTATACATTTTTATACACTGTAGCCCGCAAGTTATCTTATTTATTAATATACAATTGTTGCAATTTCTCTACTTGCTTTTCATTTAATTATCCTTCACTATTGTCTCTATGCATCATCATAGAGTGGCGCTCAATCCGAGATATTTATATTTATTCCATCTTTATGTAATTTATTATTATACAGGAACATCCAACGAATGAGTATAGTAACCGGACAGGTAACTGAGGTCTTAGAGGTAAAAATCAAACCATCCACGACCCTGCATCCTATTTCTCCGAGTCTCATGCTCATTCCCAACCTATCCCTATCCTATATCCCCATGCATATCCCTATTCCTTACCCGCACATTAAATCGGCCCGTGATACTGCGTGCGCATTGCCTCCGTCCGATATAAATCGTGCCATGCGCGCTCAAATATGCCGGCCAGTAAAAAATTGGATCATGCGCGGGCAAACCAACGATTCGCCGAATGCGTTCGGCCGGTTATGTAAACGTTCATGCGCGGTAGGCCTTAGTGCAAGAACGTATTGATCGCGCAGGGGCGGCGCGGCGGCGTCTTGCAAAACTCAAACGTATAACCGTGTGTAAAATATTCGTAGACAGTGTCTTTTTTGGGGCATAATACACACGGTTATACGTTTGAGTTTCACAAGACGCTGCCGCGCCGCGCCCGCCAAATGACTACGGCCGAGCACTTAACGTTATACGGCTTCAAGCTTCTAGTCACTTGTCCGTTATTTATAAATTGACTTATCTTCTTTGCCACACAGTGTTGCCAACCGTATTATAATTATAGTATTTGTACTATAATTTTCGTCTGCGTACCATGTACGATATAAAACAGGTATAGTACGCCCAAAATACTATAATTTTGAGAAATCGGAAAAAAAGTTGTCAATAGAAGAAAAACATCGCCAAAATAATCCGTGAGAAGCAAAAAAAAAAAAATAATCCGCATGTCTAAAAAAGGTGACGTTAATTATTACTTAACACAGCGATTTCCAAACTGCGGAATGTCGTAAAGGGAGGTGCGAAAAAATTAATACAATTAATGTAGCCACAAGTTTGCAGTTTGCAAATGCATAGTTTATAAAACGGCCGCTTGTTATAAACTAGACAATAAAAACAGTTCTATAAAAGGTTGTTTCCAAACTTTTCTTCAAATATGGAGACTAATTATATAATCTCTCACTTCTATACTATTGTGAAGCGCAATGGCTATCTCGTAAAAATTGAAATAAAAGGGTCAAATTAATCATCATGTTGAAATTTGAGGCAAATTTGTTTAGGAACGATAATTTTGTTGTTAAACTTGTCTATTTGGTTGAAATTTTAAAAAAAATTGAGTGATTAAATCAATCCAAGGACCACTAATGCATTCACTGATTTAAAACAACAAAGTGAGGGTATTAATAAAAAAATTGGAGCTTTGGAAATCAAAATGACAAAAAAAAGTTTGCCATGTCTCCATTATTTTTAAATGATTTATATACCAGAGTTCTTGGTTAGTTTGCTAATGCACTTTTCACATTATTTTATTAATAGCAAAAAAAAATCGTCTGAATTCAACCACTGACATTGAATTGAACTTGACTGAATTTTGTCTAAAAAACAAGACGTTAATTACCCTTCATGTATAATTTTTTGAAAATGCAGAAAATTATCGGTCACTCAACGCGTACTATATTTTTTGCCGAAATACTATAATTTTGAAGGCACTGTACTATAATTCCACTTTCAAAATATGGCAACACTGATGCCACACGCAGCTTGCAACCATTTGACACAGTGGTGCTGAATGTAGACGTTTCGCGCGTGTTTATATATATCTTATTATTTTGTGCAATTGTGCTTGTTTATTGTTTAATCGTTTTTATTAACATGTGTAATTCACGATTCGATAAGATTTTGTTTCTGTGTGGGCAATAGAATAAACTAAGGGAGCACGTTAAAAGTAAGCAACTCTTAACCTCAAAATGAAGTTTTCTCTACAATTGATTATTTGTGTACCGATATCCCGTTACTATGGCGTATTTTTATGTCACCTAAAAGACATCCTTACTAACGCATATGTTTTATTTATATTTCAGATGAAGCATACCACAGTGATGTTGTGGATGGAGACAATACTACTTCTATTGCAACAGGTTTGTATGACAATAGTTAAGTTTTTTTAGCTCGTTCATTACTTACATATTGATATTATAGCCTCAGGAAGGTTTTAGTAGTATAATATAAGTTGTGTACTTTACCATTGGTTTACTTTCATCTTTATAATGCTAACATTATAATATTATTGCATTTGATTACAGAAGCCGGATCGATAAATAATGAGGTTGTCTTGGCGAATATGCTGATAATCATATGCGCTGAAGAACCTAAAAGTGGGGCCACACCGGCAACAAGTCGCGCGACAACTCGTTAAATTTTACGATAATTATCATAATTGCTTAAGAAATTTTACGATAATTATCATGCTTATCGTAAAATTTAACGAGTTAAGTAATTTAACGTAAGGCATAATACTTACGGTGACTACGGACAGAAAAATAATGAATCAAATGGAAATGATATCGGTAAACTGAAGATAGTTTAATCACCATAACCCGGGTGTGCTCAACTCCTCTTGTTTGTCTTGAATCGCCAGTCGGATACATTGTCAGTATTTTCTACTACATCTAGCCACCGGTTATGGTCTCCCCACGTGCGATTATTAATCTTGTTTCATCATCCGCCCACTCTTAATAATTATCCTGCCTAGCAGTGTTTTGATTATTATAAATTGCTGTATTTAATATATATTTTATGTGACCTATGTGCATGCAATATTATTTGCTTATACAAACAATATTTTTCCATGCACCATAAAAGTTAAATAACATAAATGAAATTGATACAATCATCATGAACATGTGTTTATATTTTAATGGCTTTATCAAAGTATGTTTAATATATTACAGAAATCATCCAGAAAGGACTCGATGAAGATTTGGTGAACGATGTCATCGTAGAATATATGGAAGAGAGCGATTTAGATGAGGAGCAAATGAAGGCATCCTATCCGATGAAAATTTATTTCCAAATGTGACTTCGCCTGAACCATTCGTCACAGAAAAACCTCAACCTCAATGTTAAGTTTATCAATCTGCCAATAATACTCTGCGAAATATACAAAAGGAGAAAAGGGATACATGTTTACCCTATGAAAACAGAAGTGGTAATGTAAAATCTGCAAAATTGCCAAAAATAATTGATTGCTCTTCATGTCGGTTAAAATGTAGTACACACTTTAGTCAGGAAGATCGAAGACAGATTTGTCAAATTTACTGGGGATTAAAGAGCTTCGAGCGCAAAAGGGATTTTATTTTAAGGAATGTAGACAGTGCTGCTCCAAAAACCCGAAGGGTACGAATTGCTGACGGCAAACTATGCAAGGACTCAAAGTCATACCACTTTTATAGAAATGAATCAAAAGAAAGGTATGCCAAAACTTCTTTCTTAAAACCCTTTCTATTTCAAATACTGTGGTAACGAATGCTTTCCAGAGTAACAATAAGCAAGGTGGATTTCATAGAAAGGATATTAGAGGTCGCAAAAGCTCTGTGAACAAAACAAGTTCAGACGATGTGGATTTTATAAAAAACCACAACGAAAAATATCCGACGATGGAGAGCCATTATACGAGGGCATCCACTAAAAGAAAGTATTTGGACAGTAGCTTATCATTTGCGAAAATGTATGATCAGTACAATATTTATTGCGAAGAAAATTACAAGATTCCCGCAAGTGCATTTATTTAAAGAAAAGTATTTTTTGAAAACTATCATTAGCTTCTTTCGACCAAAAAAGGACCAATGTATGACATGCACGCAATATTCTAAAGCATCAGCCCAAGAAAAACTAGCCTTAGAAGCGACATACCGTAAGCATATCAAAAGAAAGGATAAAGCGGAAGAATCAAAAAATGCTGACAAAAATATTGCACTGATTGAAAGCGACAAGTGTCTCACGGTAACGTTTGATTTGCAGAAGGTACTACAGATTCCCACGTCACACGCGTCATTCGTATACTATTTAAGAAAACTCAGTATGTATAATTTGACTGTTTATGAAAGTGCTCACCCAAACAGAGGGTTTTGTTACGCGGGGCTTGAGGTTGATGGTAAACGAGGAGCATGCGAGATCGGCTCATGTTTGGCGATGTATATATAAAATAAAGTTCCGCTCACCACAAAACATTTAAGTCTATATTCGGACACTTGTGGGGGCCAAAACAGAAATATACATGTGTCTTCATTATTTTTGAACCTAGTTCAAACGAAAAATTTAAAAGTAATCAAGCACAAATTTCTGGAAAGCGGGCACACCTACATAGAGGTGGACAGTATGCATAGTGCCATTGAGCAAAAAAAGAAATTTTTGGTCGTCTTTAGTGTCCAAGACTGGCTGAACATTTTTAACATGAGCCGCGTGTCAAGGAAATCTAAAAATAGTAATAAGCCGCCATATCATGTCAAACAAATGACTTTTGGTGACATGCTGGACTTGAAAGCGTTATCAAAGTCTTCAATTAGAAATAAAACAATCAATGAAAATCTAGACAAAGTGCATTTGTTAAAAGTAAAGTGCTTTCGATATGAGAAACATTCTCCATCAGTGCTATACTATAGATATGACTATTCTAGTAATTATAAAAAAATAAATGTGTTCGGTAATCGCCGAGGAAGAAGAGTGTTGTGCCAACTGCTCGAGACACACCGTGTGGCGTGTGCTTACCGTTCGAATTTATGTATTTCAGAAGAAAAGAAAAAAGACTTACTTAATTCCAATGTGTAAAAATAATATAATACCACCAGAATTACACCCGTGGTATGACAATTTACCCACCTCTACTTCTTAGGCATAAAGCCCATTGACGCAGCGAGTGCGGCGCTCGCGTAAAATTTCTACAAGTGGCGCGTAAATCATCAAAAATACAACGTAATCAAATACGCCAGCGCCCACTGAACTTAAAGATGCCTTGCGCGCCGCCTGCCGCATGAGTCACCGTTTTTCGCTTCTCGGCGATACGATTTAATGAAAATACAAAGAAGTCCATTCATTGAACACGGCTACCAAAATTACGCTGCTTGAGGCGTCGTCGATCGACGGGCCAAAAGCAATTATTTAATAACAGAGAACCCATTATTTTATTTTATTCCGTGTCATTATATTTCGCTGGTTGAATAATGTCGTCGTAAATATTTATTACAAGCCCCGAAATAATACGAGGGTGGGTCAATAAGTCCTTAGAAAAGCCGACAGGTGGCGCGACTAGTACTGTAAGCGGTTTGTTTTCATGCAGCGGCACTACCGATTCAGTATGCTGCGAAGTTTCAATCAGATTGGTCGGGTTGTTGTGTGTTTCTCGTACATTTAAAAAAAAAATTTGCTTGTGGAAAATGGAAAAATGGAAAATGGAGAAAATTGAGTTTAGAGCTGTTATTAAACATTTTAATATAAAAGGGTTAACAGCAAAGGAAATAAAAAATGAGTTGGATTTAGTTCACGGCATATCTGCTCTTCACTTGCAACTATTTATAACTGGTTAAATGAATTTAAACGTGGTCGTACATCAACAAAGGATGAACCACGCTCAGGACGTCATGTAGAGGTGCCTACACCAGAAATGATCAATAAAATCCACGATATGGTGTTAAGTGACCGAAGATTAAAGTTGAGTGAGATAATTGAGGTTACAGGGATCTCAAAGGTAGCGTCATTTCTATTTTACATGACAAATTGGGCATGAAAAATATTTCTGCAAGATGGGTGCCGCGTTTGCTCACAGTCGACAATAAACGCAATAGGGTGGTGGCCTCTAAAGCCCTGTTGTCGCTCATGCAACGCAATCCGGATGAATTTTTCGTCGCTTTGTGACTGTAGATGAAACATGGATACACCACTATACTCCCGAGACGAAAGAACAGTCAAAGCAGTGGATTGCGAAAGGCGAACCATGTCCAAAGAAGGCGAAAACCGTAAAATCAGCTGGTAAGGTTATGGCTACTGTATTTTGGGATGCACGTGGAATTATTTTCGTTGACTATTTGGAAAAAGGAAAAACAATAACAGGGGATTATTATGCATCTTTATTGGACCAGCTAAAAAACAAAATTGAAGAAAAACGGCTTCATTAAACAGGAAAAAAATCCTCTTTCATCAGGACAATGCCCGTGTTCACACATGTTTACGATCAATGGCTAAAATTGAAGAATTGAAGTTCGAATTGGTCGACCACCCACCGTATTCGCCAGATTTAGCCCCCAGTGACTTTTTCCTTTTCCCAAACTTAAAAAAATGGCTAAGTGGACAACGTTTTTTTTCAAATGAAGAAGTCATCGATCGGACAAATGCTTATTTTGAGGACCTTCCGAAAACTTATTTTTCTGACGGTTTAAAAAAAATTGAGAAACGTCTAACCAAGTGTATTGAGCTCCAAGGAGATTATGTTGAGAAATAAAAAAAAAATACAAAAATAAAACCTGTTTTAATGCTTTTTTCTAAGGAATTATTGACCCACCCTCGTATAATATTTTTATTGCTTTGTTATGAGAGACGCTGTAAAAATAATTGTTTTGTGCTGCTTGGGCCGCTTATTACATAGGTGAAGGGTAATGCGCGGCGAGAGACGTGTGCTTATGGTTATGAATACGCCGACTTCGCCCGCTCGACGCGTTCTGTGGGCACCATCGCTTAGGGTAACAATGTTCCCGAACCATCACAGCTTGACTCTGATGAAGAAGTAGAGGAATAATGTCTAAATTATATTATTATTTTATATTTTCTTGATTAATTTGTAAGGTAATTATTAATTATTTCCTTTGTAATTAATATTATTGTCTAATTATTGTCATCTCCATAGCATTTATCCAATGTTTTAATAAATTAATTAAATTCTGTTCCGGAACCCTTCTCGGTTCACTATGATGAAGCGGAAATGATCTCTTAATTATATTTTAAGTTTTCTTCATTTATTTTATAAGGAAGGTAATTGTTTTTATAAATATTTTTTTGTGTAATCATCATCCCCATACCGTTTATCCACCTCTAATCCAATGTTCTGATAAATAAATTAAATAAATATGTACTTATTTTTTTTTTTATTTTTACCTAGTCCTCACCTACACATTTTTAAGTTTAATAACTTAATAAAGATGAAAAGTATCTTAATTTGAAACTAGATTATTACTAAATATCAAATTACTTCTATACCTACCTAATATTAATACCTAATAGTATCTCTGTTTTAATTTGTATTTTATCATATTAAGTTGGCCAGTTTTTATTATTATTAGAGTCCAATGTAAACTCAAATAAAACATTTTATCTTTGACTATTCAATTAACTCTTTAACGTTTTTTTAAATTTTATTTCTTTTGTAAGGTGAGTCGTGGTGTAACTTTGGGGTAAGTGTAGCTACTAAGATATCTCAGTATCTAGGTACTACAAATTGGATGATGCCATCTATGGAAAGGTGATAGCAAAGTCACCGATTTATAAAAATAATCAGAAATGGTGTCGATACCATGTTTTTTGAGGTGACTACATGGATTATTCTCCAGACGACATTTCGACGAGTGAGATGGTAGCTGCTACTAAAATATTTTTTTAAACACGGAAATCTGCACATTGTGGTTGTAAAAATTGGTGAGTATATGTCTTTTGATACGCTGCTTCACGTGGTGTTATCGTTTTACTGAATTATAAGCATTTGAAACCTTTAATCAAGTAGACACACTTCCCCCACGAAAGTAAACACGTGGGGTAAGTGTGCCTTTGTATTGTGTCACACTTCCCCATATATTTTCTATGAATTTGCAAAGTCAATATTTTAACTAGTGATGGGATATGACGCATCATTTATATCGATCGAAGTATCGAAGATCGAAAATGTTCGTAATTGAAATAGAATGTTTATATGTAAGAATTTGTATACTAGTATAACCTAGATAATTCGAAATCCAAGGGACTCTGAAAATTTGATTTTGAATTCGCGAAAATCGCTATAAATCGAATTTTCTGAAGAAGCAAAAAAAATCGTCAATTTGTATGGGGACTGTTCGACTCAAAAATGTTCTTCTAAGCCTATAATTCTGGATTGCAAAGTTGTTCAATTACCAAATAAAGAAGTTACCGAAATTTAATAGAAATGCTACTGTTACAAAAGTTTCCTGCAGTTCCTGCGAACCCATGTCATCGGAAGAAGATTTGTCATGGACATTAAGTGACGAAAGCGAAGATAATATGCAAGACTATAATATTATTATATATATATTATATATATACCTATACTGTATTATAATATTCTGTTAATATTTTTGTACCTATTATGGTATTGTTAATGGTCACGTAGGTACCTATTTCCTAATACCTACCAAATTAATTAATCTAAAGTCAGACAAGTTTCACACTAACGAAGGCCCTGCATGCCGCAGAATGCAGACCGGGATGATGCGTAAGACAAATCATCAGGTCCACAATCCTCATTTATGAAGAAGGTACCTACATATTGTGAAGAAGCAGATCGTATCTAAAGGAAAGTATTGATACCTATTTCAAAGTATCAATACCTACCTAGTTAGTTTTTTGACGGCCCTAATAAAACGTCTATTGTCACGCCGGCTTATGTCAAAAATATCCTGTCATTTTATTGACGTGTTTAAGTCGCGAATAAACTCGCGACCATTATGTAAGCCATAAAATATACAACATGGAAGTAAAGCGCGAACCAAAAGACTTCGAATCAGATGCAGAGGAGCAACAATGGTTTGATGTACCAATAATTCAGTTCAACAACCCAGATATCCAAGCTTTTATAAAGCAAGAGAACCCAGTCAACGATGCCTGTCGTAATTTTGAGGTAATTTTTTCATAACATAATAGCGCCTGTACACGTGCATGGATTTACTGGCGGCAATAGTGCTTATATCCCATCTTCATGGACATAGATTTACTGTTCACAGTAAGAAAATGGGTAAATGTGCCGCAGATGCCGTCATGAGATTTTATAACTTTCTTTTTAGACCAAACCAAACCTAACATAGCCTAACCCAACCTAATATTACCTAATATAGGTAATCTTAGTTTGTGATAATGATGCATCAAAATGTATGAAAATTTCAAATTTTAAATTAACAATTATTGGATCGAAAAGCCTACGCGCCGACAGAAAAAGGTAGTTACCTATCTATTTATTATAATTGTCTACATGGAATAAACTGTTTTCGTAAAAAAATGATAAAAGCTCATGACGCCATCTGCAGCACAATTACCAGAAAATATATGGGTAAACATGTATTATCATGCAGTTGGCAAGATAGCGTGCATGAATGAAACAACAAGGCTACGCAACAAGTTTGGAAGCTTCTGAATTTTAATGCGCAAGTAAGATCTGCGCCTGCGCAGTTGAACGATAATGGTGAACCTGCCGGTAAAAAAACGAACTACTCATTTTGAGGTTAACCGATTTTCAATAGGTACCTACTGCTATCAAATAGTACTATAAAATGACAACATCGCGCCTCGCTTACTCTTGAAGAATGAGATTGGGGAGACAATCAACACTTTTACGTGTAAACAGTTATTGTCACGATATTTTAAAATAAGCACCAGTAAATCCATGCATGTGACATGCGCTATTGTTTTAAACTATCAACGATAATGACTGTTTACAGGTAAAAGTGCTGACTGTCTCTCCAATTCATTCTTTAAGAGTGAGAGAGACGCGATGTTGTCATTGTATAGTACTATTTCATACTATTTGACAGCTAGTGAAAATCGGTCAACCTGAAAATTTATTTTAGTACATTACGGTTATACCGGACACAGTCGGGTGAAAACGGGATGTAGCCCTCAACTAAACAAGAAAGCCTACAATTAATAGGCGTGCTAGTAATCGGCAACCTTTTCTTATGTGTATTCTGTGACTTTTACAAGTAGGGATTCTTACTATATTATGTGCTAGATTATTATCCACTTAGAGCAGTGATACCCAACAGCGGTTTCGCGAGCGGTGATGTTTCGCAAACATTTTTGTGACCACTGTTAAAATTGAAGTAGGTTTATGTTTTTTTTCGTAAATATCGCATTACTTAATTATATCAGCAAGGTGCAGGAAAGAAAATTTATAGGAAAAAAAAGTATTGATAAGTAGGTATGTATCGAAAGGGCAGACGATAGAATTGGCCATGGATGCATTTTTTTTCAAAATGTTTAATAACACAATGAATAAGTAATGAATGAAAATTATAAAACATGCTATACACAAACAAAATAATATAGCTAAGAACTATATAAATGAATCAATAAAATAATGATTAAAGCAGTCAGCGTACACATTTCAAAATGATCGAGGGCATCCGTTATTTGTTCTCCCAAGATGCAGAACTAACCTGCCATTAGTGATGCCAATTGGGAGAGCAATAACCATGTTTAATGAAATCGCTTCGGATATTGATATATTCCACTTACGTGAGGTGAACTTAGGTGGACGTTGTTTTATAAGTTTTTAAGATAGGGTCTATCAATTGTTCACTTGTGTGCAATCCATCTACTTCTACTTTTATTTTTGTTATTCTATTTTATTTTTAATTTTATTATCTTATTGTAAAATAACTTACATTGCTTTATATTTTTATTTGTAACACTTATTTTATGTCATTTCGTGAATGCTTTAAATTTATAATCTGTTATGTTCATTTTGTAAAATAAATAAATTTGCTAATTTTTGAAATTTGAAAATTTGAAATCTTTGATACGGTGAAAAATATGTTTTACAGAACTCTTCAACATACCTGACGAATGTAAGCCCGGAGACTGACCTACAGCAAGTTGGATTCAATCATGAGTTTTCTGAAAAGACAACCCGTCAAAGCAATCGTGAGGAACCTCAGCCCAGCTGTTCCTATTTGGAATACGGACAAGTAAATCAGGTAAACTATATTTAATGATTTTAGAATAATATCACTTTTATTTAAAATCTTGTGGTCACCATGTATATTTTTGTATGTCTATCTTGATATGTGTTTTCAGAATACGTTTAGTACTTACATACATAATAATTTTCGTGTTAATATCTCTATTAAAGCTTTTGTTAGGAGATGAAATAAGGAGCAGGCAGGGTATGTTGGCTTGACTCCCAAATGAATAACTCAGAATTTGGTGCGTGAATAAAATGAACCCTGGTTTTATTACCTCCTTCCAAATAAATATTGATTTAATTATTACAGATAAGTTTACATATTATAATTTAACTGTGTGAAATCACGAGTATGCATTCTGATAAATTGCGAAGTTCGATCGGGCGAAGCAGAACGATAACCTTACGGTTAAATCTTTGATAGCTGACTGACGATGTTGCTTTCTTCTACTGAGTCTTTTATACAGATTTGATACAATAGAAAAATGCTGCTATCAACTACTTGAATATTTTTGATAATCATGCTTATTAGGTTTATTGTGTAATGCATGATTGTTTCGTAAATTATAAACAATTGATTTTAATTTGAACAATTATGCACTTTTAATGATTGCGTAAGATTGATTTTCATGTAAACAACTTCTGTGCATATCACATAGCATTATTTTTTTGTTTGCGATATTATTGATTATTGAATTATTATATTATGTTACTAAATTAGCTTTCTGTTAAAATTTGATTGACTCACATAAATTGCTTGTTTTGGAATCTTAACAATATTATGTTGCAAGATACATTGTAGTTATAAATTAATCGTTTCCTGCCAAATCATGCTGGATAGTAGGGTATTCACCCTACAAGGCTATACTTCAGCTGAGGCATGGTCTAAAAATATCGTGACTAGGCGATGCGCGGATTGTGCAAATGATGCGAGCCGAACGAAATATAATTTGTCATAAAAATTCAAAATGCGTTCATTTAATGTGATGTTATTGTTATATTAGTAATAATAATAGTATATTTCTGACCATGTCTGATCCTAATAGGATCATATGGGCCTCCACAGAGTAGAGGTTTGTATTAACAGATTTAACACTCACGGTGGCCGCGCTGCTTAAGCGTTAGACTATCACGCCGTGGGTCCCAGGTTCGAATCGTGGGTCTTTCAAGTACACATATTGTTTTTCAATTTGTATGCGAGTCAGGGTATGGACCTAATAGGTTGAGCAAGTGGCTGACATACATTTCTCGTAAAAAACAAAATCTGTTAATACAAACCTCTATAGTATATTTATTGACATGTTTTCTTTTTTTCAAGTACATATGTAACGTTTTTTAGTCATCTTTACACGATTTAAAAATATATTCCTCCGACGCCATCACAAAACAACTTGACGTACTCACACCTCTACTGTCGGTCTCCGATTGGCGACGAGTGAAAAATTTCGTCCCACCTACTGTTGAAAATTATTTTCCGTTTCACTTATGTATTCTCTTAACATTTATTAACTATTATACTTTATATTTATTAATCTATTAACGTTAATATCTGTTAACATTCTATATTATATTGAACATACATGACATATTTTCAAATTATGTATGCTCAATATATATAATGATACATTCATTGTGAAAAATGAATTATTCGTTCAATTAATTAAACAGTGTATGGGAGGTATATATTATATAGGATTCAACAGCCCAAGCCGTGTCAGCATACTTATTTATTTATTTAAGAATACAAAACATTGTGGACATAACAAATCTATATTCAAGACGTACACAACATGATATTTACAATATAACAAATATTACCCTCACAAGAGAGAAAAAGAGAATAAAGAATTTAATAATAACATAAAAACAAATTAAATCAAAACATACTTAAGTACAATTTAACACATAAAAATAATTTTTTTAAAACAAAAAACATACAATTTTACACAGAAAAATAAAATTTCAAAAACAAAATGCAAAGTACATCATTGAAAATGTCTATGTCTTTAGGGAGCGCATTTACTAATCTTGCACCTCTCGCTAATGGTGCCTGATAGGCTTGACACGAGGAAACGGTTCCGATCCATAATAAATCATGACTGCGACCACGTAGGTAAATTGGCAGGCGCATGTAAATTCAAATTTATTAGGACACCAGGATTGGAAACCATAGATCGGCAAGATTATATAGCTAATATTGCTGACTGCAATTTTGATTTCCTTAATATCCGTTTCCCATATAGTAAGCCAATGTCCAATTATCGCAAACTCGATTTTAAATACCTGAGCCAATAAAATTATAATAGTTATTTCCCAAATATTATTCTCAAGATATTATTTTAATTATAAGTACGTCTGCCAATTCTGCACAATTGAATTCGAATGCCACTCTAACATAACTTCCCGGTAAAAACACATTTCACCGCATTGTCATGGTATGTATTACGAGTATATTTAACAGATTGTAGCCTTGTAATTATTTAATTGTAATTTGCGATGTTATCAGAATTTGTTAAAGGCCTCAAATGGAAATGGGCTGGAAATATAACTCAAGGAAGAATAATCGTTGGACAAATCTAGTCATCTACAGGTACTTAAGAGGTACAAAACGTCCCCAAGGTAGATCTAGAGACCGCCGGGCATTGCATCGCAACGCACAGGAGCGAGAGAAGTGGAATCAATTTGAAAAGGCCTTCATGCAGCAGTGGATAGATATAAGCTGATGATGAAATAAATTCTCTCTATAATCTCGAATAACTAACACTTATTCACTGCCAAAGTGAACTCCAACATATATCTTTAGAAATATGTTTCCTATTTTATGTATAATTCTAATGGATTCAAGCTCTGTCCAATCCATTTAAGTCGTTTTTTGCGACCCGGGTTTCGCCTTTCGGCATCTTCAGGCGTCGTGTACACTCACCAAAGGTGTACACTCACACACTGACAACGAACACCCTTAACTCTACCTTATATAGTAAATCGATACAATAAAGTAGGTAAAAACTCCATTACCTACATATTTAGTCAGAAATTACAACAAAAAATACAATTAACAAATTATGAATAGCTTAAGAAAAAAAACCTAATTAGTAAAAACCCTCTCTTATTAATAACAATACACTGGACAGCATATTATTATAATAAATCGTCAAACCTAATAATAGGTCAAAATTCTTTATAACAATAAAAATACTACACTCAAGAGGTGAAAATCGTCAATTCTAAGAAAAAATAATTAATCGAGTTAACTATGAGATATTAGTCTTTAATAATACTCTTACAAGGTACCTACTTTTAAAATATTATTTTTTAACAAAAACAAAACTATACATATTATAAACTCGCTTAATATAATATATAACTCACCTAATATAATATATATATTATACAAATATACATACCTAAATTCTCATCCATAGACTCTCATACAAACATATATAAATTTTGTGTCAATACAATTGACCATATATAGTCTCATATGTAATACATCATATAGGATATAACTTTAATTTTAACTATAATAGAATTTTGACCTATTATTAGGTTTGACGATTTATTATAATAATATGCTGTCCAGTGTATTGTTATTAATAAGAGAGGGTTTTTACTAATTAGGTTTTTTCTTCAGCTATTCATAATTTGTTTATTGTATTTTTTGTTGTAATTTCTGACTAAATAGGTAGGTAATGGAGTTTTTACCTACTTTATTGTATCGATTTACTATATAAGGTAGAGTTAAGGGTGTTCGTTGTCATTGTGTATTTGCCTTTGGTGAGTGTACACGACGCCTGAAGATGCCGAAAGGCGAAACCCGTGTCGCAAAAAACGACTTAAATGGAATAGTACAGAGCTTGAATCCATTAGAATTTAAATTCAAATTCCATCAAGTACCTTCGGTCGAAAGTATTAATATTATGTAATAATAATTTGTCCTCATGGTATGTGTATTACTCACCGCTATCTGTAGATTAATAAAGCCTGAGCATAACTTAACGCAAGCAACGAGTGGTCCACTGCCATAGTATTATTTATTGATAACGTTCTTGCAAGCAGAGTTTGGTATTCTATAATGACTGAAGAGTTTAAATAAGTTATTAGTTGTTGTCATTTAGAATCAACTGTCACATTGACAAACATTCTAGTGTACCTATAATGATATTATTATACACAGAAGAAGTTTACTTACTTTGATCGTCACTTCTAATTATTAGTAACACAGAACCACTAAATCAGATAAACTCCAAGGTCTCCAAGATACGTTAAAATAATCTGAAAGAAATCTGATACTAAGAATACTCCAACAAGTGAACACGACAGATGCGTCAGTATGAGCACCATGGCCCCCACAAGGGGAGGACTGACAGGGCTCTAGCCTGGGGGCCCGGGCTCATGAAGGGCCCGGCGTGACGAGTTAACCAGATAAGTGAGATAAACACATCACAAATTTGCTATAATAGTAAAAAAGTCGCCTGCGGGACTATTTGACTTCAATGATATTAATAATTAAAAATTTTGGTTGTACGATGCAATTCTTAACTGTGTGCTGATACTCAACAACTACATAATTTAAATGGATGTAGGTAGTGTTACCAGACGAAAGAAAGACCCCGGCGCGACAATTTCAAATTCCAAATCCGCAATTTAATCAAAGTCAGGAGGACCCCGACCGAAAGTTTGGTTCTTCTGCCGTGCGGGATAGTGTCCCGGCTTGACCGATAACTTCTAAGAAAGACCCCTCCAGCCGAGGCGCGTCCAAAATTTACAGCCCCAAGCTGTGACAAACAACCCCCCTGATCCCCTCGGAAATCGCGCCCAAAGGGCGTGAAAGTACCCCTCGCCATGAAGATTTTTAGATATTTTTCAAAAGTGAGGATCAGTTCCGATCTGGCAGTGAAGCTGGCAAAAACATTCCCCCGCCGTTCGCGGCGCGGCGGATGCCTTTAACACGTGTTTCAATTAGGATCCTCGCGTTAAAAATAATCAATCAAAAGCTATCATATCTTAGAAAGAGTGACACCCCTCATCGTTGTCGCGTGAATAATAATCTATATAGTTGCCATCAAAGCAAACCAGTGTTCGTGCGCGGGATGACAATAATAAATCGATCCCAAATATAACGCTAGTGTTGTGTTAATGTAAGACCCTTGTTGTAGCCTATATTGTAAATTTATCGATGTTTGCCCATGTTTTAACTTAAATAAATTGCTGTCCTGCGCATGATTTTAAATCTAGAATCTGTGTTATAATTTATCCTGTTTGTCCCGACGTCACACATACTCTGCAGCCCGAATTGATACCGGATCGGGACATCTACCCCGAAGACATGTGAGTTCATCTTCCCCCCCGGTATTAGTAGGTACATATTAAAAATACGGCAATCGCTACAAATACACCTAATTTTATCACATACACCATTTGGAAAACGCTACTGCAGTGCGTCATACTGCCTTTACCCTTAGCAGTGGCGAAGGGTGGAGGTAGGCTGTTAAGATCCGCCACAAATATTGCACACTAAACTTTGTCAGTCATACATACTTGTATTCATTGAAATAAGACTACATTTTACAGATGGTGTTGGTTAGTTTTTAAAATTCAATTAAACCCTGCGAAAACCAAGCCATAATAGATAATAGTCAAAAAATACTCGTATATCTATAAATATCTAAAATTATGCAATTAAATGATACATAAATTTGGATATTTTATAAATGGAATAATATTTTTTATCTATTATAGTTTGGTTTAGGCATAGCTTGACGAATTAAAAGAATGTACCAACAATATGTGTAATACGTATTCTTAATCTAACGAAAACAAATAAGTAAGAATGAAAAAATGTGCACAATTTTGTCATATCGCCTAAAATATATCAATACTATTATGGTTTGGTTAAGACAGGGTTTAATTGATTTTTAAAACCCAACCAATACCATCTGTAAATTGTAGTCTTATTTCGATAAAAACATATACATTTGACTAAAAAAGGTTAATGTGCACTATTTATCGCGGATCTTAACAGCCTACCTCCACCCTTCGCCACTGACCCTTAGCGATAGGTAGGGGGGGCCGTCAAACACCCTAGCCTGGGGGCCCGCGTCAGGATATGAGGGCCATGATGAGCACTCTATAGACAATGACAGGTCATCCATAGACAACGGGAGGGGCGGAAAGTAGGACTAGTCGTATAATGTATCGGCTTCCTTCTTCAGTCGGCAATGGTATTTCTTCATATTACGAATTATATTTGTACAATAGATCATGTTTAATTTTTTTTTCTAGTGTGTTTCTGCAACTTTTCACCCATCGACCAACATTGAGAGTTCATCAAGAAACATATTGGAAATTCAAACCCCTTACGATATCATACAGTTAAACCAACAGAAAATAAAAACGAATTCAACCTGCATGAACGGTACCCTAATATAGATGATGATTGTATTACTGGTAAGTGTAAAAGTACCCAATCGAATACAAGTCCTGACGTATTAGTACCTATTATAATACTAAAACGGTCTTTATTTCACTTTGAAAATTTTGTGTGCTCCATCTGTTCCGGCATTTTTGCGTCATTAGACTTATTAAAACTTCACAAAGCCGTTCATAAGAAAGGCAGTTTAGAAATAACCAATACCAGCACAAAGCGAAAACAATGTGATATATGTGATTATTCATCTAATTCAGGCAATTTAAAGAAACACAAAATGATACATTACGCTGAAAAACCCTTTATATGTGACGAATGCGATTTCTCATGTATACAGTCTAATAACATGAAAAGACACAAGATGACACATTCAGGTGAAAAACCATTTAAATGTGAATTATGCAATTATACTTGTATACAATCTGGTAGCATGAAAATACACAAAATGAATCATTCTGGTGAAAAGCCATATAAATGCGATGAATGCTCTTTCTCGTACATTCGAAATACTGACTTAAAATTACACAAAATGACTCATTCTGGAGAGAAGCCATTCAAATGTGATAAGTGCAATTATTCATGCATAAAATCCGGCAACCTAAAATCACATAAATTGACTCATTCTGGTGTAAAGCAATTTAGCTGTGATGAATGTGACTATTCATGTTTAACAGTTCGTAGCATGAAATTACACAAAATGACGCATACTGGTGAAAAGCTATTTAAATGCAATGAATGTGATTATTCGTCTATAACATCTGGTCGAATGAAATTACATAAAATGACTCATTCTAATGAAAAGCCATTTAAATGTGATGACTGTTCGTATTCTTGCATTCGTCCCGCTGATATTAAATTACACAAAATGACCCATTCTGGCGAAAAACCATTCCATTGTGATGAATGTAATTACTCTAGTATAAAATCTGGTAATCTTAAATTACATAAAATGACTCATTCTGGAGAAAAGCAGTTTAATTGCGATGAGTGTACATACTCATGTACAACGTCTCGTCGCTTGAAATTACATAAAATGACGCATTCTGGTGAGAAACCTTTTAAATGTACCGAGTGTAATTATTCATGTATAACATCTGGTAGGATGAAATTACATAAAACGACACATACTGGTGAAAACCCATTCAAATGTGATAGATGTACTTACTCGTGCAAACGGTCTACTCATATGAAATTACATAAATTCTCTCATTCTGCTGTTAAGTAAATTTTATATTTAAAATGTCGCTTCTAGTCATATTCAATTGTATTTATATATACGAATACAACAGATTTCATGGCAATACGCACTAATGAGTATCTTATAATTCTAATAATATATTCATAATAAATGTAGATATACTACATTGTATATACACACGTTATTATCTTAGCAATAAGGTTTTTTGTTACAAACTGTATTGCCTCTTAAAGATATCTCCAAAGTAAAGAGATAGTGTCCAGAACCACCTTCTGATTTTCTTCTCGCAACTGTTATCAGAGTTCTCTTAAAAATATGTATACATGGCATAAGTTATGTACAAATAATAAGTATTTATGTTAGAAGTGTAATCTTTCCTAAGTTTATATTAAGATGTTTGTAAAATAATTGAAACTTATATGTTTTATCATATGTAATGTTATTATTATAATAGTAATACACTACTGTCCAACAAAATCTTCTTGGCTACGTGTTAAAACTGTGAATTAACAAGCTCCTCCCATTTTTAACCGCACTTCGATTATAGCGCCTTCCGGTTAGCGACGAGTTGTCTACGTGTTGAAACTGTGAACTAACAAGCTTCTCTTTTTTTAACCGCACTAGCGACTTCCGGTTATTGCCTAGATGTCGGAGAGTACTTCTTTTATTTAACGATAAGACACAAGTTTTAAGAATGTAACATTCTATGTAATGAATATATATAATTTGAAATCATCTCATGCATATACACATTGTAAAAAATCATTTTGTGAAAATAAATTCCTCCCGATGAAACTTGAGCCTGTATTTGCTGGATTCGCGCAAGTATGCTTTACCAATTAAGCTTATTTAGTCTTATTCGTTGAATAAAAGAAATAGTTTATAAAAATTATTAACAAGTTTAAGTGCGTTATAAAAATTAAACAATGGAGTGATCCGCGACGTCGGTTAGTAATTAAGGAATTAATTACGCCAACATTATAACGCAATTCAATAAGCATTTCATGTAACAAGTACTAGTTAAAATTGCCGTGATTCAATAAGATTCCCGTTGCTTAATTGGTGACGCATACTGACGCGAATCCAGTAGATGCAAGTCAATTCCCATCGGGTGTCGTATTTCTTTCTATGTATATGTGTGTATATGCATGAGATGTTTTCAAATTATGTATATTTATTCTAATAGTGTATAGGCTTGAATTGAAACTAATAATACAAAATCATTACTGTAAGTCTTGTTGTTGTATGTATCTGAATGTTTATGGTTGTAAAAAATCCGAGATGTCAAAACACCGATAGAGAGCCGTAATAATTCGTTTAATTTCGTCGTATTTAATCAATGATATCGTCACTGTTCTTGCAGAAGACACTAATTCGAAAAAAAAACATATTGAGTTAGTTATACAAAAAGGTTCCTTATTTCAAACTTTACCGTCTGGAAACCTTCTTAATAAAAAAGCAGTCTTTATTTTGAAGTCATCCTTTTTACGATTACTTAATAAACTCACATGATAGACCATTTCAAACATATTAATAATTTCAAAGTCAAATTACTCAAAACTAGTATTCTCCAGTTAGTGTGTTCTGCCAGAACAGAGACGATATTAATATGGACGAAGCATCTGGAAGAAAAAATTGACTCACTTTTTTATCGGGTCTGCCGAATGGCATAATCTGTTCTAACGCCATCACAATAAAGGTGATATTGCTATAAGTGCTTTTTCTCGGGTCTGCCTAATGGCATAATTCATATTTTAATATCAATATCACTCGCTCAAATAAACATTAACATTAGAAACACTGTTCTAACGCCATTACAATAAAGGTGATATTGCTATAAATTCCCGAAGCGTGATATCGCATAATGGAAATTGCGAAATTTTGTCACGTGACGTCTACCTATACATGTGCGAATGTCGCTATGCGCGAATTTACTTGCTAGCTACTGTACTGAGTGTGTTGTCTATTAATAAAGTCATTGTATTTAATATAATAAACGTAAGACGTATACACCACTCCATAATAATATTGCACTAGTAATTGTACTCAATAAATCATATTTATTTGACTACTCTTTGATTTTTACCCTTTCTTGTGATTGGTGAAACCTCATGGACCCCTGAAGCTACCTTTCCCTATATACCAAGGTTCGATTTCAGGCTGTAATCTTAGCTAGAGCTGTTTTCACTTAAATATGATGCATCTCTTTATTTTTAGGTAGGTACTTTCATTTCCCTCCATTTTGGAAAGTGAAAACATGCTGTCACTTTTGCTTCGTTGTATGGATTTTCGTCTGGATTTAGGACTTGGAGGTGAACAAATAACACACGTTGCAGTCAAAAACACTTCTCCCGCTAAAACATTGCGAGCCGTACAAAATGCGACGTTGCCATTTGTATTTTTTTAACGGCATTCTGAGAATGTTGCCGGTCAGATATTTAACATTATTTAATTATTTTCGCAATCAGCCATTACTATTTGTTGGATTTGATACCGACTCGGGCCTCTCCAGATACACAGAGACATTCCCAAATGGGGACCATTCGGGGGTGTAACAGTACCTAACTATTCTAACTAACTCCCACGATGGCCTGGCGGATTAAGCGTCGGCCTATAGCGTCGTGGGTCCCAGGCTCGAATCCTGGGTCTGGCAAGTACACATTATTTTTCAATTTTTGTATGAGTCAGAGTATGGACCTAATAGGTTGAGCAAGTGGCTGACATCCATTTCTCGTAAAACAAAATCTGTTAATACAAACATCCACTCTGTGGTAGGCCCATATGATCCTATTAGGATCGGACATGGTCGAAAGAAAAGACCTAACTATAGGTTTGTTACCGAAAGTTGAGGCGATCAGAATACTCACACAGAGGTATTGTTTACAAACAGGTGTTTCAAATTTTTAAATCGACTTTTAAAAAAGGAGATTTTTTGTTTTGATGTAGGAAAAAAATCGAAATAAGTAATCAAAAAAGATACAGCCTGTAAAAGAACATTGTATTCTTCACAAATATCTACACAATCTTTCGTACCTATCTATGATCGCCTCAACTTTCGGCAACAGACCTACCTATAAGATTTTTAAACATCACAGAGCTAATGGATCAAATAGACTCTATGACGATCCGTCATATATATAACGAAAAATCCGATTCTTATGTTGGCGTCCTGTATTACAGAGTGTAAATACGATGTTATAGACCGTCATATAATATGTCAAACGATCTATGGGCGTAATGCTCAATTCGTACTTACCATAAACTTACAGTAAAATTGGTGAGTAGCCGAAATCCATCTGTTAACTATAGATTATAGAGATAAGGAATCCTTAACCATAGACTACTTTTGTAATGAACTCGCCCCCTTCTGTATTACCGTTTACCACTGACAGCTGCTGTCAAAATAAATTTACGTGCTACAGCCCATACACTCAAATTCATTTAACAATTGATCTCAATATGGATATTACATATTGGAGTTTGCAGTTATTGCGAACAATGATGTACGCATGGTAGAATGTAGAATTCGCGCAAAATGCCGATAATGGACAATCTCGAAAATAGAGAACCTAGATCTTTTGTTTTCGATTGAAAC